>LKNJ01000148.1:217473-257542 GCA_002120245.1 Maccullochella peelii | reverse complement strand
TATATATATATATATATATATATGTGTATATATATATATATATAAGTGGTTATTCCAGTTTAAGTTTTATTTTTCAGTCCCAGTGCATCCACTCTGTGTCACTATTAATACACGTGCAAATGGTACTGTAAAAAAACCCTATGTTCATTTGTCAAACATATTTATTACTGAACATCAGTGGTAATGCAGTTTCCAATAAGGGTAAGAACCAACATAAACTATTTCCTGTTACAAAATTCAAAGAATTCAAGGACAATTGTTAATATGTTTTTAAAACGGACATTGTGACATCCCAGAAAACTAATCTTGCAAGTCCATACATATACAAAATTTGGTTTCCTTAGATGTCAATAAAACACATTGTTCAACCTTGAAATGTCTGTGCGGCTCATTAAAACATGTTCCTCCCCACCTTCATGATGTTGCACAGCTACCAGGGAAACCACACACTGTCTGTTTCTGTTTAATTAGAATCTAAAGAGATTACATAACAATTAATTCATAGAAGCCAATTAGGATAATTTGTTGGGCTGAGTATACAGGTCAGCCTCTGCTGGCAGATGTTTATCTTTGCTGTAAGCGTGGGCAGAACAGCTGTTTACTTTATGTATCAGCACGAGTCGGGCAGAGCTTATCCTAGATATGCATAAGCAGGGTTTGGCATCGTTTCTTTTTGAGATGAAGGAAGAAGCGATCTGTGACCTCGGACTTCCTCTTGGCTCGAGCTTAGATTTCCATTTTACACACCGCACACTGCTACAAGGGCAGCATCTACAATGAGAATATGTGTGTAGTTAATGCAGTTTGACATGGCAGAGAACCTGCTTTTAAGACATGGCTCTTCTTTATGTGCTGCATTAACTGATTTACAAGTTGGGTTTTCTACATTTTTAATTCAGAATATAAATGACCTAAGGTGAGTTGTGGATTATGCAGCTAGAAATGGAACAGAGGTTCCGGCAACTGCATTAATATTTAATGCTGTTACGTCCAGGGCTGTCGAGAAAATCAGTCTGATAGTAACTCTAATATCTGCCTTTTTCTGTTCTGCTTTTACTTCAACTCTTCACCCACTTAACCACTTTTCAATGACTGTGAAGCAAGGACATTTTGTTCTGTGGTTGCTGTGGTATGAGATCGAGGTGCATTCTGCGTTGAGGATGGAGACATACTGGCAGGGGACGGGGGGGGGGCATACAGGCAATTGGCACAGCCCAGCTGTTTTCTACAGTATGCCCACTGTTCGGCTAGCCATTTGCAGACACACACATACACCTTCCACAGTGCTAGTTACCACGGTGATGGAGGGTACATTCAAATAAAAAGTGAAGAGAGGACAAAAACATTGCCCTTTTAACATTTAAGCTTGAGTCATAATCACCATAAAGCAATGTGGAGAAGAGTCAGTGATGTGCACATGCAGTTTCTTGTTTTTCTGTCATGTCTTTCTCCTTGTTTGTGATTTGATGAGCATGAAATGTCACCATAAACATTACATTTTCATCATTCATACCTCTTTTAGAATTTTAAGCCGTCATTCGCTTTTTCGCAATTAGCATTTGCATATTTGCATTCAGTTTTGTAAGTTATACCTGGGTTGTTACTGTACAGCACATTAGAGGCTATGTTCCATCACCCGACATCATCTCCTCTCAGCCTCAGCCAGACTTATTCTACTACTTATTCTTCCAGTTGTCTCCTTTTTATTGAATATATATGTGTTACTGCTTGGTGAGCCCTGTTCAAAATCCAACCGCTGCATTGTGCGAGCGTGTGTGCACAAGTTCACCGGCTGCTGGGAAGAGATACAGTAGCTTCACGGATCAACCTGAGATCAAATCAAATGCAGACGTTGACACAACTGCTTAAGAAGGCAAAACCCAATGTGTAAGCTGTCTTCAAAGCACATGGAAAGATCACACTGTATAATGGCAGAAAATGAACACAAATGTGTATGTTAACACTATGTCAAGGCATCTTGTGGTTTTTAGCTCCCATAGATGAGAGAGCAGATCTGTTACCAAAGCAGCAAACTGACAAAACAGTGTTAAAATGCTCAGTGATAGTGATGATAACCACGTGTACATTTTCTTTGAAATGCTGATTCATTTTCTCATGTGTTGGGACAAAGCCTACTTGTGTCATTGGTATGCAATTTTCTTCAGGCCTAATATTTATGATGAAGTGGACTATTCTTGCAGTATCTTTTTTTCTATTCTTATGTGCCTTTCTTTGGTACTGTATGCCTTTATTAGACCTTCCTGCTGTATCGCATTTTGCTGTCAGCTTGACAATTGCTGGAACTGTTAAGCAGAGCGGTTGAACAATGCCCTTCCAAATATCAGCTCTGCAAATGCTGCAAAACAGATTCTGACATTTCCTTGGCTTTCCTCTCACAGTGTGACATTTACTCCTCTGACTGCCACCCGTCAATCTCCGCCCAGCAATCTTGTTATGTGTAACAGCTGGATAAGAGAGACGCCAGACAGAAGGAATCAGATTAGTTCCCACCGAGGTTTTGATGAACTGTGCGCAGGGTCTTGAAGAGAATGCGGGGGCTCGGGACGGCGTGTAGGTCAGACTTATGGACACACAGCATGGTGAAGCGTGATGGAGGCAGTTTCTATGGAGACCAAAGTGGGCGAATGTGCACTTCTGTTGTGCTGATATTTGGATGTCCTTCAGATACATCTGATGAAAGTGTTGGTCCAAATAGCAGAAGTGGTAAGAATGACTGAATTCTATGTCTGAGGGGTTTCGACTACACATCCAGTGAGGGGCTGGAAGCACCTCTTGATTGACAAAAAATAACACGGGGTGTGTGTGTGTGTGTGTGGTGCAGTCCCCCTGTCTGCACCCCACCCTTTTCCTAAGCCTCCATCCAGCCCCTCCCAGTCCTCCTGGGCTGCATCAAAGCTTGGAACCATTTGTGTATTAACAGTCCTAAGGCTTTCAAATGAATCAAATCAAATGGATTTTTAATGGATTTTTCTGTCTTGTCAAGGAAGGTAGCTTTGTTGAGGATAAAATAGGGATCAGTGATTGATGTTGAATAATTTTCCCACTTGTAAAATTAGCTTGACGGTTGTATCATCCAATGATGAACCATTTTAGTCTGTTTTGCCTCTCAGGAGTTCCCCTCTGTCTCCTTCTCTGGTCTCTGGTCTCTGGTCTCTCTCTCTCTCTCTCTCTCTCTCTCTCTCTCTCTCTCTCTCTCTCTCTCTCTCTCTCTCACACTCACACTCACACACACACACACACACACACACATTTTCCTGTGTGAATGGACTTTGTGAATGATCACCAGGATTGGTGAGAGGCTTGCTCTCATCCACATTATCTCACGCTCAAGTTTGTTCAACCATTGTTGACAGGATTTCCTCTGGTCTCCCCGTTTTCCCTTACTACCAGCACTTCTCTATTCAATCGTCTTTTTACTGGGATGCAGACTTTGCTTGCAAACTCTGTCGTATAACCGCCTTATACTTTCACTTCCATCTTCTGTCTGACATATACTACATTTAGACCTTAATGTCATTTCCTAGAAGAGCTGTCACTGCTGCTCAGCTTGAGGCATCCTGTTTGAGAGTTCTGAAAGGAAACACATGTAAATTATCCAGAAACTGAAATGCATCCGCAAATATGTCACCTGTGAGATTACTGTGGCTTTTCATCACCTTGCTGACTGAGCATATGACCCAGATTGGGGATGAGACGGGACATTCCAGATGACTATACAGCACTCTGTGGCACTCACTGTCCAAACACGCTCGCTCTGCTGTCCCAGCACCCAAACACAAGCGAGGCCCTTGCTTTGTTGTCGTTGCACAAAGCCCGGCCTTTTGAAGCACTCCAGTCATGCTCCCATGATGCCAGGATAGCTCAATCAGCCTGAGACACTGCAGGGTGAGGCAGAGCTCTTCTGTCGGCCAAAGATACACAACAAGGACACACTCCTGGAAACCTCCCTCACCTGCTGAGAGACCTCCAGCACAGGCATCAACGATTACTGATTACTGCCTCTCGGTAGTTTCAGTTAACAGGAAGTAGGGACAAGAAGTTCAATTGTCAGATGTAGACACTAACATCTGTTTAAAACATCCCAAGAGATCACATGTGCTTCCATAGGTGGATCAGATAAAAATCTGTGAAAACTTAATGCTGTCTTTGTCACCAGCTGATATTTTACACAAATAGTCTGCACCAGTAGCTGTACACCAATAGTTCCATCATTACACCACATCTGTGCAGTCATTCATATTCACTGGATGTTTAGACAGTGATTTCGTCTCGCTGCTCTGTACGTATATGGACATCTTGCAATCTCTTCTAGTCGCATTCCAGCGACTGCGCTGGTCGGAGGGGAAAGGAAAAAAGCACGTTGCCTAACAGGAATGCTGAGGAGGTGCCATTAGTCAACTATTACCCAAGGATTCCCAACCACAAGGACGTCTGAAGAGAGTGTATGTGTGTGTCCTCACTGAGTAACCATCATGGAAATGTTTTTTTCTTTGCTGGATGCGTATTGGCTGACTCAGCTGTCTGATGTTTAATTTAGGGTTCAGTCATGCCCAGTATACAGCTGTTCACCTCCAGTGTTTTTCTTTTTTGTGCTGCTGTAACGTCACACAGTAAATACAGCCAGATAATAACCCCAGAGCTTTGGTGAACTGTTTGGTTATTTCTCTTTCAAAGCCACTTAAATAAGGTCACGTTCAAGTTCATACAAGCTCTTAAACATGTTGAGTTCAACTAAGGTGAACAAGTTTATTTTACTTCTATAAACTGACAGTGATTGAGAGTTTGGTGCATTCCGTCATGCTCGAATGTTGACCAAGATACTCTTGTTTTTTGTTTTTGTTTTTTTATTCAGTCTAGCCTACATGGGACAGTGTGTATGTTCAGCTGTTTGAAAAGAGATTTATCAATCACAGCAAATGTTACACATTGACCCAACTATTCATGAAAGGAGTGGATCGTCTTTGCAGTTTGTGTCAATGTTGTTTCTCCAGAGAGATAAACTAGGACAGACGTTGTTCTGAGAGGGAAACGAATTCAGGCTGTATAATCATTGTCTTCAGAGTCTTTCTGTCACTCTTTGTTTCTTTCTCTGTCTCTTACACTCTGTTTTTCATTATCTTATCTGTCTAGATTTTACTCTCATTGTTTTACTGTTTCATTTTCAGTTGTAACTTATTAGACTGGACTATAAATCACTTTTAATTTAGACATGTTTACACATTAGTCTTCATATAACCGAAACCGTATTAATCACAGCAGGGAAGGCAAACTTTAACTACTAAATTTATGTTGCACAGGTCATACACGGGATAGATTCAATACGGTTTACATGAACCACATCATGTAGGCTAAAAATGCATGTTTCTTTTCTGTTTTTGCCGTTGTCACTATGGCAGCAGCTAAAACAGGAAGTTGCTGGTATCTGTAGGGTGAGAGGCGTGAATCACTGAAATCATGGGTGGAAATAATCTGTGTGTGAAATAATAACCAACAGTCAGTGTGAAATGATTAATTGCATCTGTTGTATGTTCTACAAACTAAATCTAAACACTCCCCAAATTTAAATTCTTAGCCTTTGCATTTACCCAAAGACCATTCATCTCATGGCCACTTGTCCTAGTGATCCACTGGAAGAACATTGTTGACCATTATTAGTCGTGTGATGGGGATTATGTTTGGGGCTCTGATGGCAGTCTTTGTGTTCAGGTGTATTCTGGTATTTTTTGTCATGCTAGCAACCAGGGCAAGGCGGTAATCATTTTAGTGATCCCTTTTAATTTTTCATTTAGTGCACCACCAGGTGAATTTGTCCAATGTTTTAGTTTATAACTAAATACCCACAGAAAACCCTTATGGTGGCCTCAAAGGGCAAAACTGCTGCAGGCTCACAGGGGCACCACAAGGGATTCGTGTGGGTTTGCCCCTGCCCACACCTACCCACAGATATGTTGTCACTGGGGAGATTCCGGAAACCTGAGATGACTCCATCCAACTCGAGCTAAGGGTGGAGGCAAGTTTCTCATCAAAATACTTGTTGTTGAGATATTGCAGTTAACATCGAGCATGATCCTATATGGGGGGGCTCCTTAGCTGGAAGGGTAACTTGGAAGAGATTTTCATGACCATCATTTTCAGTCAGTAAAGATGACAGAGGTTTAAATAAGTAGCTCTCTGCAGGCGCTTGGTTTTGCATCAAACATATTTATTGTGATGAATTTTTGGATGTTGGACAAGGCAGGTAGATCAAGGCAGGTAAAAACAGATGCTAGACAGAAGAGAAATGTGTGCAACATGTCAGTTTTCTATCAGTGTTTTGGATCTATAAAAACTGGTGAAGGTGAGGTGTGTCTCTATGAAATGGATGTGATCTCTTTTAATTGGTGACACAGGATCACACTGAGACATACAGCCAGAGAGAAAGACAGAGAGCACAAGGGAGCGGAGACAAGGAAATCAGATGAATTGAAAATGGAGTGAGGATTGAACAAAAGACCAGATGGGTTCTCAGAAACTGTTGCTGTCAGGAACATGAAAAGAGGAAGGGGTGTGTGTGTGTGTGTCTGTGTTGGGGGGGGGGGGGGGGAGGATAAGCAGCCAGACAGAAGAAGAAATCACCTTCTTCTGATCCATTACAAACTGTAGAAGCAGGAAGAGAGAGAGAAAGAGCAAGAGAAGAAAAGAGAGGCTGTGAGAGGTGGGGCGGTAGGGGAGGTGGGGCAAGTGTGGGAGAGGCAGAAGGGTGTGTGCTCACATGAACCACTCTTCCCCTTCTGCGTGTGTGCCACTAGCCTCTGTGTCTTTCAGGCAGAGAATAGAAAAGTTGGGGTAAAGTCTGAGTCAGCTCCAGCAGCTACCAGACACACAGCAGCTCCCTCCACAGTGACAGGTTTCTTCTCTCTCTCTCTTTTACTGCTCTCTCACTCATTCACTCTCTTTCTCACACACACACACACACACACACTTACACACAGACACACACACACGCACGCACAAACCACCCGTCACTCCTTGCAGCGGGAAGACAGGACCACAGGAGAACTGTTACACACCTTTACTACCAGCTACTCACCCAGCCATCGCCAGACACTTTGCCCAGGATGTGGACGCTTCTCTTGGGGGTCACCTTTGGATTACTGGCCTCCTCTAGGTCGGAACTTAAAGGTGAGGGGACTGTGCCTTTATCCAGTGGATGGCTCTTTGTTTGGAAATGTATTTATTTTTTAATCTTATTCTGCCTAAATTGTGCCTGGGTGACTGGCTGGCAACACTCCTTTGTTGCCAGATTTTAGGACCAGACCGTATTGTTATGTTTTCCCTTCTTGAGCCTTGTTGAAAATTTGATTGAGCGTTCATGGAAAGAGAAGACAGTGGAAAAAAAAGAGGCTATGCTCTGCTGCTGCTGCTGCTGCTGCTTGTGGATGGATGAGTGGATGCCGGCAAGAGAGCGTGTGCTACACCAGCACAGACAGGCTTACGTCTGGCAGTCTGAGACTCCTGATAGACACAAAGGAGACAGGCTCTTTCTCACTCTCTGTCTCACACACATTCATACGCTGGGAAGTGTACCTTATTTATCAGGGTTTTGGATGATCAGTGTAGCTTTCATCAGAAATCATTCTTTTCAGGTAGAAGCAGAAATAGAGAGGGTTTATTTTTTCTTTTTTGCTGTGCTGCTACAGCTGGAGTCTGTGCTGCCACGCTTAATGCTTTATTCAGTGACACAAAGGATTTTCAGCAATCGCTCTAGCTTCCCCCCTCAATGTCTCCCTCTTTTCTCTTTGTCTCTTTTTCACATGTGCTTTCTGTGTAAGGATTGATTGGATTTGTTGCTTGGAGCAATATATCTCTGGAGGTGAAGTTGATACTGAATCAAACAGGTCTGGGTTCGTCTGGCTTGCTCCCTGAGGAAGTGGTAGTGGGGTTGTTCACAAAGACTCTAGCATCAAGCTATGAATTGGACCAGTATTTAAAGGCAAATAAGAGACTACCTAGGCAGCTTGTATGTGCACTGTATGTGGGTAGAGGGAAGGGGGTGGACCCACTTTCCCCCCCAGTGCTTTAACATGTGCTTGCCCCCTCAAGACTCCTTGTGTGCTGAGGAGTTGTGAGCTTTTGTGGGTGTGTTTGTACATGTATCCCTATGTTTGAGTGCTGAGAGTAATTGGTGTCTGGCAAGAAGTGTCCTGCGGTGGTAACAGCTCGTCCTGGGCCAGACGTTGTCTTTGAACCTTAAACCTGTGGCTGTGTTTTGCCTGAAGCACATCATTAAGACCAGGACTCATGGACTTGGCCAGGCCAGTCAACCAAGATGAGGTTTATGGAGTGTTTTTATGACGCTGTCTATATGCCCACCAGTAGCATCTATGAGCTATAAGTATGATTCTATAAAAATTGTAATTTCAAAAGTAATTTGACTGGTAACTGGTATCTCTAATATAGTAGTGACTGAAAATGCCCTAAAGGCATTCAAATGAGTCCCCCCCCCAGTAGTTAATTGAATTAGCTTCATCCATTTAAATTCATATGTAAGTGTATGACCTCTGCATGGAATGTAATAAAAAAAAACAATTTGGGATACTTTTATGAGAAATGTATTATAGCCTTCAATAATTTAGTTGATCATGAGACTGTAAAGAGTTATATTATCTGTGAAGCCTTCCAAATTTGATAATTTGTCAATTTCTTGTCTCCAACACCAAGTAAGTGATTATCTGATGATCAGAATGAAAATATATTCAGAGCTTTCAACACATGCAAAACTCTCAGTTACTTTATCTGAGCTTAGTGCTTTTGTATCTTTTGAGTTTCCTATTTAGACAAGTGCGGATTGTCCACTTTCTTGTCACTTGTCTCTCTCTCTCTCTCTCTCTCTCTCACTCAAATTCAAATAGCTTTATTGGCATGAATGTAACAGTGACAATATTGCCAAAGCGTCAAGTTAAAATAATAATTAAAAAAACTCTCTCTCACTCACTCACACACACACACAAACACATGCACTCGGACCAACCTGACCGCTGAACTTCCTGCAAATGTGGCCGTATTTGCCTCCTCTGTGTAACGACTCCTCCTGCATGTGCCCGTGTCGTGTTTCAAGGTGAGGGGTGGTCAGGGGCCCCGTGGACTGGGACTGGGCCCTGACAAAGAGGGCTTGTGCATGTACAGGCTCTGAGTACCATCTCCTGCCACCTGAGACTCTCAGACACGTGTTTGCCTTCTCTACCATTGCACCCTCCTCTACACATCAACCTCCCTGAAGCTGAATGGTCCTGCACCAATATCTTTATCTAACTCCTCTCCTCTTTTAATTTTTTCTTCTTTACCCAGAGCCTTTGACACTGGTTGAACTGGTCTTACATGGTGCAGGGGTCCTCAAATTCCAGGTTTCATTTATCTCTTTGTGTGCTGCTAAACCTTCTAATAACTTTTTAAAACCTTTTTGGTGAGTTTCAGGCTCCTTACCCACACTCCCCCTGTCTGCTTTCCCTCCTCATATACACTACAGTCTTTGTGTCCTTGGGAAAACTGCTCAGAAAGAGCTCTGTAATGTACATACATGCTCCTGCATGAGGCAGTGATCCCTAACTCACTGTATCATCAGGCATAACAACAGATTATACTGGATCTATACTATCTATACTGATGATGTTGGGACAAAAAAGGAAGAGGTTCCTTATTCCAGAGTTTTGCAAACAAGACATTGTATAGGCTAAATTTAATAGAAAACAACTCTACTGCTGCTTTAGAGGAATAGTTTGCCATTTTTGGGAAATGAAGTAATTAGCATAAAGACTGTAATAGCTAACTTGGCTGGAAAGTGTCATTTTTCATTTCTGTTTAAACAAACCCAATGTGTTAATAGTTAGCTTACAAGAAATGTGGTAATTAATAGCTTCACATGTGCTATTTAGCATACTTTGGAGAGCTAGAGTAGATCGTTCCCGGTTTCCTGTCTGTGTGCTAAGCTAGGCTAACCGACTCTTCATTCTCAGCAAGAACATAAGTCTATTTCTTGAAAAGAAACAGTTTTGCAACACCTTTAAAAGCCTTGAATAAAGAACAATGAGAAACAGAAGACAGATACTCGATATATGTGCACAGTATCGTCGAAAACTGCTCAGTAAAACGTGTCACAGTTTGACATTAATAGTGCTAACAAAAACAGCCGGTGAAAGACTTTTGAAGTGCAAGGGCTGCTTTAAAGTGTGTAATTTCCTCTAAAGTCTCCTTCATCTTTAAATCTGAATGTTTGAAGTTTCTTATCACAGATATCTATTTGGATTCCTTGTAAACTCCTTTTTAATTTAGAGGAGAGCTTAAAGGCTAATGTTTATTAAAAGGCTAAAGAAAAAAAGTGCATCTGCCTGTTCTGTTTGAAAGAAAGCTGGGCTGCTTTCAAAAGTGTGTGGTTGAAGGTGCAGGGAGACGGTGTGACAGGAAATGGCACATTGCAGAGGAAAAACAGATAGCGAGAGTCCTTCTTGTGACCTTCAGGTAATGTTGTGTTTGTGTGTGCGCACAAACATATTTGCACCACATCTCATGTTTCACCTGGCCCGGTGGACCTGTGACCAGTGGAGGGAAACACATGCCTACTGACACAGCAAATTCACTCAAGTGTGCTAATACAGAACACTGAAGCATTGTGGGGGTGACGGTTACAAGGTCTCTCTCCAAACCAGCTGATGAACTATGGCTAAAAGGATGTTGCAGTAGTAGTGGGACGTACAGTAGATTCTCTGTTCAAACATGGGATTCCTGCACTCAGGATATTTTGAGAAAACTTTAGTGAGAACATTTTCAGCGTGTGTATCTGAGGAAAAGCAAGAGAAAGGAGAAAAATGCAGATAAGAGGATAGAAAATAAGCCAATGTTGTGTGTGTTATTAATCTTGACAATCAAGATTCTGAGAATTCTGGCTCTCTCGCTGTGATCAATGTCATGGCTCTACAAAGATTATGACTAAATAAATCAGGAAATGTTCAAGTGTGTTTATGTGCATGCGCATCTGTTATTTGCCTGTGTGTTTGTGCACCTGCATGCAGGGGGTAATTTGTATTTTATTGCTGGCATAGAAAAGACAAACAGAGGGTAATGAGAGAAAACAAGAGAAAAGGGAGAAGGGGGGAGAGAGAAAGTGAAGTGAGGGTGGAGAGTCAGGCTTGTCTATTACTTCTAGAGCAGCTGGAGGTTTTGGCAAGACGCTGTGTTAAAGCTCCCTTTCTCTCAGGTTCTGCACACCCAGACTTTGCAGTCTCCTTGGTTTCAACTCCATTAGGTGACAATGGAGCCTTTGGGAGAGTCAATGCCTTGGCATAGCAGGCTTCTGGACTGTATAAAGACACCCAGGACCGTTCCCTCTGCATACTAATGATTATGCCTCAGATTCATGTCAGCCCCTTTTTCAGCTCACTGATGGTAAGCTGTGCTCCCTTTGATCTCTCTGGGCAAGTTTGCAAGGCCAGGGCTGTTGAATTGTTTTTCACCCCTTTACTTTCAGGGACACTGTGCCATGTGGCAGCATGTGTTGAGGTTCTTCTTTCAGGTGTGTGTGTGTGTGTGTGTGTGTGTGTGTGTGTGTGTGTGTAAGAGAGACGGAGAGAGAGAAGCAAAGAACTGAAAATGCCTTACAAAACAAGTGCTGGCACTAACTCTTGTTGCCCAACTCCCACTAACAGCAGAGAGCTCAGCTTCCTGCTGCTGCTAGTGCTCTGTTTACTCAACAGTCAGTTGAAAAATGGGGGGACTTTTTAATCATATCTAGTCTATTAGAAGTCAGCTTTCTCCACAACAAAGTGATAAACATGGCCTCAAAATGACAAATAGCAATTTTGCAAATTTGCAAAGTTGAGGCATATGTAGTAACTCCAGTTTGGATATAAATAAATGTACTTGGGATAACTTCAACTTGCAGGATTTTTCATTAAGACAACCAATATATTGTCTGTTTTAGCATTTTCTGGCTTTTCTTTCTTGCATTTTTTTCTATGCGTCAATGCAGGAATCAAGTTCAGGATGCAGCCAGAGAAATCACAGTACCCCCCCCCCCATGTGAGCACATTCAGTACAGTATAATGCAATCTAATCTACGGTCTCAGTAAAGCTTCACAAATGTATTATATATTTTAGAATAATTGTATAAGATTGCATTATATTGTACAGGCATTGTTCTTAATTGGTCTGTTATTAAGTAGTTATATTATTATGAGGGAGCAGGTTTTTACAAGTTTTGATGATTCTAAGGTTCTTTACACTGCAGCTGAAATGGAAAAAACTTTATATTTTCTGTTTTTTCCCCGAAACAGTGAACGACAGTAAGTCTTTCAACACATTTCTTACAAATCCTAAACACTTCAGCAGTTGGTTTCAGTTGTACCGTGTGTTGGTCCTCCAGGAGACTTTTTAACCTATGTGAATTCCAGTTAGTGGAAGTTTTTGAGTCGGCTCAAAAACATGTCTATCAGGTGTAACTGCAGGTTAGATTTTTGCTTTCCTATTTACCAGGCTTCATGAAGCTGTGTAGTGTTTTCCTGTACAAGTCGTGTGTTGTTGCTGAGTGACTTAGCATCAGACGACCTTCGCAATCTGTGCATCTGTCACCATGGTAGCACATTTAAACAAGCACCAAACAGATGCAGATATGATAGCAGTATGTATTTCAATACACGTTGGTAGTGTTTGTGGTAACGCATCCTAGTTTTGCTTTCTCTTATGCAAATTATTCTTGCCTTTAACCAACATAGGATATGAAACCCACAGGCAGTGTGCAATTCACAGCACTGAAATTTTTATTTTGTGAGTTTGTCTTGCTGTACTAACTGTTGTCACATGCCTGTTTTCAGCACTTTAGTCAGAACTATCCTTTAAGCCTCCAGAATCACTTTCCTGATTAAATTTTCAGGGTGCACATGTTAATAATGAATTTTATGACTTCTACTATTTCCCATGAAATCTGAAACTATGAGATTTTAGTGTTATTTTATATAATGGAATTTTATTTTATTTTTTTCTAAAAATAGTTTTTACAGAAATTCCCATGCTCTAAATTGTTCTTGTTTATCTGTGTGCGAGGGGGAAACATGCAAAGATCACTATGGAAACAAAGTCATGGGTTCAGCGTGCGTCACCAGTTTTATCGCAAGACTCTTCAGGTGGTGTCCATCTCTTTCATTCTCAATGCAAGTGATCACCTGCTCATATCAGGAACATTCCCAGGTGTTTAAACTGAAATCTACTTCTTGCCAATTCCAGCCATTACATTCATTCTGTAACAGACATGTGGCTGTTTGAATGGTGTGATCTACATGTGTGCAACACATGCTGCCTGTTCGTCTGCTCATTTTGAGGCCTAGTTTGCATTTTTGTTTTCATGTCAATGAGGGGAAAGTCATTTCCCTGAGGTTAGTCTCGTAAACTTAAGAAAAAAGGCTGAGCATCACACACCAGACACGCTGTGCACCCGTGACCAGATATTCTTGAAAAAACATTCAACTTGATTTTGTACAGAGAGCTGGTTTTGAGGATTACCACCTAAAGCCCATGAATTCTTAGGGTCATCTTTTAGTCTTGAGTTAATATTGACTATTGAATGCTTTTATGAAGTCTAATTACAGTGAACGTTTGGGTACCAAACTCTAGAAAGGCATACTTAATAAAGATCTAGTTAACCAGAATAACTGAGACTAGTTAGAGGTAGACATACTGCACAGCTACTAGCATTTTTCACAACCTGGCAACCTAAATGTTGTTAATGACTTAATACTGATCTACTAAGCATTTCTAAATCAGTTGAAAATAGGTCTAATTAAAAAGGGTTATTAAAGTTTGTTCAATAAGCAAAGTTTGCTTTGTTAGCTTCTGTCACCTTAACAAAGTAAGTTGTACACAGTGGATCTTTTGAGCTATTAAATCTCAGTGCAATGTTTGGTAGCATTATGTTTGGGCTAAGCCTATGTCTTTTAGAGAAAGAGGTCGGTTAGTGTGGTGAAAAAAAAGTATAGTGACACTTTTACTTGTGATGGCATGATTGAGAATTTATTTGCCAGGCATCTAAAGCATACAGCATAGTGGGTGTGGGTGTGTCCAATATCCTTCCTTGTGTTATGTATACACTTTTTTTCCCCACTTTTTTTTCCCACACTTTGTTAAGAAGTAAAAAAAATTAAAAATAAATTTAAAAAAAACAACAAATAAAATCTTAGTGACTGGGGACTAAATACTGTACATGCTGCCTGTCTCATGATGCTTCTGTGCTTCTCTCCCAGAACTCGTCTTAACAAACCAGCCAACTCATGACGCACACTTGAATACAGACACAAAACACACTGCACATGTTTAAATCAAGATATTACTTGTTACAGTTGTGAAAGCATTCACGTGCACCATTACAGTGTCTTATAGAAATCGCTAACTGAAACATCTGAGTGGAAGATAGGTGATTGGTAGTTGAACTGAGTGAATAGCTGTGTTTCCTCTGTCAGGAAAAAGAAGGTACAAAGATGTCAATAACACTGTAGATCCCGAACATATTCTGCAAACAAAATATCAATGAGCTGTAAGGAGCTCATCTTTCAAAACTATTGAATGAACCCTCAGCTGGTGTGTTGTTTCTCTCATATTGATTCCACAGTGTATCATATATAACGAAACCAAATAATAAATTCCAATTATGTAACCCACAGCATATTATGTCAAAAGCAACCTGGGTCTTAACCCTATATGCTCTATTTCACTCTCTGCTTGTTGTAAATATGGTTTTGAGCTAATAAGTTTTGAGGACACAAACAAAATGAAATGACACGTTGATATTACACATCTTTAAACATGTTGCAGGCTACTCCCACCCATGTATACGGTATCTAACTGGAGATGAGAAACTGAACCTGTATTTTCTCCTTCTCCTTCTCTACAGTGAATTCTCGCTCCTGCAGCTTCGCCGGGGTATTTCGGGTGGAGGGAAACGGCCGTCACTCCCTGAACTTTGAAATGGCTCGAAAGGTGTGTGAGCAGCTGCAGACCACCTTGGCAAGTCCAGAACAAGTCAAGAAGGCCTTTGATAAAAATATGGAAACATGCAGGTGAAACCATGAGCCTTTGTTTAATAATTATTTGTATTAATTGTTGTATTGATTGTTGTGAAGACTTTTTAAATTTACTGAAGACGTTTTTAAAAATAATTTGAGGGGTGTTAAATAAAATTTAGTTTTTAAGCTGTAAGACATAAAAAAAATGTAGATTGAACATTCAGAACACTGACACCAAATTCTCAAGATCTTGCCATGAGTTGAGCCCTCTCACATCTTTCAACATTTGACCTTTTGGATCTTCTTCAGTTACAGGAAATGTCACAGGAAATGCTTTTACTCAGAAATCACAATTACATCCCATGATTTAACTTCAACTTTCAATGCCCTTGGTCACTGTCATTGCACTCAAGAGATGTAAAAGGAATGAAAAAGGGAAGAAGGTCTTCCAGTTTTACAACAGGGATACGCTACATTTGTCATGTGTTAGACACCACGTAAACTTCCAATAAATGAAACCAGCATCTGTGCCTGTGTTTGTCTTTACTTCTCTGAGCAATGTGAATCACTTCCGCTTTTAGTGTGCTCCATGTTTAGACTTGGCTACTTTAAGACAAACTGCACTCTGTATCAACAAATGTCTCAACATTTGCTCCAAATTGTGTCAAAATATGTCTTCTAATAATAATATTGTCGTGTCCATTCAGGAATGGCTGGACCACCAATATGAGCATTGCCATCCTCAGACACAGCCACCATGAAAACTGTGCAAAGAACATGACCGGACTCATTTTTAATCTACATGTAACTGCTGAAGATCTCTTTGATGCCTACTGCTATGATGAAAAAGGTGACTATATGCACGGGAAATAGTCAGTTACACTTTATCAGTGCAGATACTCAAATTACTGAAATGTCAAGTAAATTTACAGTCTGCAATTTGTTGTTATTTGCTTTTCCATTTTGGTAACGTCTACTTGCTTTTCCCCCCATGTGCCAGTCGGGCCTGAGAAGAACTGTGACAAAGTCTTACCAAATGGACACTCAGATGCACCAGGTTAGCATGCCCATTCACCCTGACCTTATTGTAATACATAGTACCCATTTGTCTCCATATATCCAAGGTTTAAACACTAATATACAGCAAACTGAAACCAAAGCTCAAACATGATCAAATCAGTGTAATCTCTTTCTATGATTAGACCCACTGAAATATTGTCTTGACTGGTTTGCAGTTGATAGGATTTAAAAATAAAAATATGCAGAATTGTCAGCTCATGAAACTCAGTTATATATTCATATTTGGCATCAGTCATGGACCTGACAGGAAACAAAATTTAGAAATAATTATTTGAACAACTGTAAGCAAAGAAAACAAAAAGGATCCTCTTAGACAACACTTTGCTCTAGTTACCAAATGATCTCATCTCTACAGTCAACGTCAACATCCTCTCAGCTCCTAGCTATGTTACCTGAGGTGGGACATACAGTTTACCCAAATTGTCTCTGGCTGAACAAGGAGACAGTTGGGGGAGGTTACTTTTTACGGCCGCCTTCAGTGCAAATGAGGGATCAGTTTCCCCAACACCAGGTTACCTATTTCCCTTTTTGTGAAAACTGCACAACCAAGACCTTACACTAGCAGTGGCAACACTTTACATGGCCTCATTGCAGGTTTTTAAGCTGTGTATTATCCTACAGAGAAATATTGGAATTACAGAATAACAATTTGTGAATGCATTATAGAAATACTTCTTGTATGTTAAGTATCTCCATGGATTCGACAGCAGTCACAGTAATGCTGTGCGCTGAAATAAAAACTGTCTAACAATGCCCTTCTCAGAGAAGAAGACTCCAACTGACTCCTGCTTTCACAAAAAGAAGATGCCCTATCAGTTTACACAAATTTTAAGAAGCATAACAAAATCAAAACTATGCCTTTGATGGATGTTCAAAATCCAGAGAGAAGAGAGCTGAATGACACATTAGTTCAAAGTGCATCAAGCAGAAAATGACTCATTTTGTATAGCACCTGTAGCATGCCATTTCTTTAATGGCTCAGTCTGATTGTACTGTCTGACAAGACACTGTTCAATTATTTGGCTTCAACTGTTTAATACATATTATGCTGTAACATTGTATGGGGAATGTCTGAGCATAAGATTGTGAGAAACTCAACTGCACAGAGAAAGTCAACCATGCATGTTAATATGCATGTGTTTTGTATTGCAATGTATTATTATTGTAACATAAATGTTGGCATGATAAGATGAACTGAAAAGTGAAAAGTGAAGAAAAAAGTTTAATTCCCAGGAGAGAATGTGATCAGGCTTTACAACACTATGAAATGATATCCAGATAGATGCCGCCATATTGCTAAGAAATGGTTAATATTTTTCTTACAAAACATATCAAAAGTTATGTGTGACTGTAACTGTGAGCCTCTCTGTTTTCCAGAAACAGCAGAAGGACAGGAGGAGACCACTCGAAAAACACAACCTGAGGATTCTCCTGATAGTGAGGGTGGTGACCCCATGGCAGACCCTGGGAAAAATTATCTTTGGGAGGTGGAAATGACCCTGTCAGCCACTACTATTCCCACAGAACTGAGTCCGGCGGAGACAGAGGCTTTCACGGAGGATCCTGCTGTGGAAGAAAACCCCATTGGAGGGAATGAGAACAGCAGTGTGGGGTTCACTTTCACTCCCCGAGAGTTCGACCAGCCTACTGGATCTGGGATGCAGCCACCCCTCTCTGAGGAGGAGGAGGGAGCCTCTCCAACGGCCCCTGTTGGAGAGCCAGAGGAAACACAACCTCCCACTGAAAATGAGCGACAGAATGAGGCAATAAAGCCTGACGGAGATGATGGCAGTACAGAGGGTAAGAAAAACGCAATCAAAAATCAAACAACACTTAGCTTCTCAAAGCACAAGCAGAGTTGTGTATGAGATTACAGCTCACTAAAGTATTCATGATTTGGGTGAAATAACAACACCTGACAATGTAATGCATTCCTGTATAATAGCCATGCAATAGAAAGCACCTCTGTAGTGCTAATAACGTTCAGTTCTTGTGGAGACTGTATCAAAGTGAATGAGTGCTGGTTCAGCTCTATAGTAATTTTTGGTTTGCATTATATAGCATGTCTCTTGGTATTCAGTTTACCCTCTGTATATCCAAAAGTGTAATCATAAAAAATGACAATACTTGAGAGTTTTTTATATTTAAAATGCATGGAAACGCTCTTAAAGAACAGCACATCCTGACATCAGATGCAACAGGTTTTGGGAGAAGTGAAGTAACTTTAAGAACCCATGACGCCCCCTTGTGTTAGGTTGAGCTGTGGAGTGGATTTGTTGCAAAACAGGCCTCAGTGATTTTGTCTCTATGTCCCTAAGATGAATTACAATCAGGCAACACACCAGATGCACAAAAGTGTCTATTGAAGGCATTGAAACATATATGCAATTCAATTAGCTGTACAAGTAAATTCAAATCAAACCCATAGATCAAATTAATTTAATTTTAAGACAAATAACAGGACTACAAATAACAGTTTTATACAGGTCATGTAATGGGAAAAGCAACTTTCTTATTATATTATATACCTTGCAGTATCTGGTGCCACAAAGCCTGCTGCCTCACAAAGAGATGAAAATGAATATATATGATTTAAGGCAATTTAAAGTGAAAGACATCCTCTGTGTTACAGACACAAATATATCTAACATTAAATATGCTTATTCTTGCGAGACTGGGTACTTCTGAGCTTAACATGTCAGTGAATGTCAGTGTATCTGAGATGATTAAAATCTTTACCTTTTGTTTTATTGACAATGCAGCTCCACAACAACAACAACCTAACGGCAAGACAAGGGCCCTGGGTCCTGTGCCTGAGCCTGATCAACTGGAGAGCAGCAGTTCATGGAGTGAGCAACCATGTCATTTCACATATACTAACACCCTGAAGTCCATAGTGATTGCAGTCAAATAAGACCATGTTGGGAAAAGTGCACGCACTTGGATCCACTCTTTATTGACAGTGATTTTTATTTCTTACTGACTCAGCTTTAATACTGCAGACTCATGGCTTGTTATTTCTCTCTCCAGACTGGCTGGTAATCATTGGAGTGATTGTGGCAGTTGCTGCTATTCTTATCGTGTGCGCAGCTGTTGCCAAAAGAAACACGTATGAATTTTTTTTTTCATCTTACACTAATAGAACTGTCATGTAACTTGATTTGGACATAAACATTACCCCCTGTTTCTCTGTCTAACTGTGCACAGTAGTCAATAGTCAGTGTTCCAATTTTCACATATTTTACTGCAGACTGAGGGATGGCAAAAAAAAATAAAAAATCAATGATAAATAAATGTGTCTGAATGTGCTCTTGCAGCTGGTGCGGCAAACAGCAGACCCTGATGATCACACCCAAAGATGGCGGCGAGGGGAATGGGGCGGCAGCATCAGCATCCAGCTCCCACGCCCAGGAGAGAGAGCAGGAAATGGTGACCCTCATGAACACGGAGAAGATCCAGGAGAACGGCAACACGGAGGAGTTCACCGTCATCATGCTGGAGGAGTCGCCAGATAAAGAACAGCTGGCGTGAGAAAGGAGTGTAGAGGCAGACAGGGAAGAGTAGGTGAGGACGGGAGGGATAGAGTGAGGAGATGGTTGGGAGATTGGACGGGTGGGTGTGGGGGGCTCCAAACACTGGGGGTAAAAACTGCTTTGGTGGCCAGCACTGAATGGACACTGAGTAAGGGTGTATGTGTGTGTTATTTAGGAAGATTGTCCAACTGAGGTGCAAAGTATTGTACTGGGTCTGAAGCTGTTGCCTCTCAGTGGGACAAGGTATTTCAAACCAACATGTACAGCATTTTGTTTGTCTGGTGTGTCAGGTTAGGTAGGACTGATTGGTATAGGTCATACCTGGTGGGGTATCATGCATCGGTGCAAAGCAGGGTGTGTGAATGTGTTTTGTGTCATTTATTTGTGTTTGTGAGCTGTATACTTTGTTGATGATGGGGATGGATAGACATGGGTTTTACAGGGATGGGGTGGTGAGGGAAGAACATATTGATAATAATAATAATATAATTGGTGGTTCCTAAATTGTAGGGCCTTTCAGCCTAAATGGGAAATAATACATCAGTGATGAGAATGGGGTTATTTTATTTGAGATTTAAAAAAATAATAATTTTGAGCAAAACAACCCTTAATGGTCATGTGTTTTGTTTCTTTGTTTTGTTCGCTTGTTGCTGTAATCTTGTGTATATTTCAGACATTGCCTGTGGACTGGAGTTTGATTTATCCAGTTTCCAGAAAACTGGGGATGTCACTACCTTAATTTATGCAGCTTCGATTCCCTTTTTTTTTCGTCTCTGTATATAAAGTACATGTTTTGGGAATGCCTTAGCAATAGCTGCCAGTGCTCTTTGTTGTTTGGTAGAAAGAGGCTTTCTATCCCTTTTTAAATAAAGGAATGTGTCATTTTTTTGACAGTTATTTAATTAGGAACAGTACCTCTGAAGTAAACAATTGTGAATGGATTTTGCAATAGTCAAAGTAGAGTGGATATTGTATGAAGTAACGATGACAAAGCATCCTAAACTGTGCAATTAATGCACCACTGAAGTCAGTTAATATGGTATACATTTATATTGAGTAGGGAATACGATGATATGAAGTTCCTGATGTTATCCTGAGGATAAGAATGATAATAGTAATGATGTATAAAGTATAATGTATGCATACTATATACACAGTGTGTGCGGAAAAACCCTTGTTTTTAATGCAAGATTTAAGGTCATTCGAGACATGTGAGTGACAGCAGCGTTAGCTTTAGATGCTCAACTACATGGCACATATGATAATGGGGGGCCCATGTGCTGTAAACACATAGCAATGTAAAGGTTTCTTCATAAGAAAGAGGCAGTGATGCTCCCGACGGGGAGGGGTGTCATGAATGAAGCTTGTGTGCTTGCCCAGGCCTCAGTGTGACAGCTCTGTACATTCACACATGTAAACAAAACAATCCAGTTTTTCTACTGACCTTCTCATTGGTGAAATATATTATACATTGTGTCATATCAATATTATTCCCTTTGTGACAGCTAATTCTTCCTGGTTTTCAGTATAACGCTGAATTATATACAGTGGTTGCGAACTGATTTTTGTTTCCATTTTCTTCCCCCCTGCTTTTGCTCTATGATTCATTTTGAGGAGACGTAGCACATGTACTAGTGTAGGCAGGTTTTACAACAAATTAACAAAAGATTTGCTGAAAAGATTTGTAAAGTCATGAATGAAATAAATGTGTATAGAAAGAGATGTGCAGGAATGTGGTGTTCACTCACTGATTACTCTGGATGTGTGAAGACAAAAGGTAGCGAGTGAATGGCATGACAGGGGATGTGAGTAGTTGCATTGCCCCTACATAAGAGGAAGGGAGGGTTTCCATGGCACCGGGGTCGTGATGTGAGAACATGTTAACACAGGAAACAAAGACTGAGATAAAGACAGCCATTTTGAAAGATAGAGGTGGCATCTTTTCATGCATGTAGTATGGTCAAACTGTCCTCACTGAAAAGAGCATAATCACTGCTCATTTAGCATGCGTTTATTATACAGTGTGCTCAATCATTACTGTTCTAAAGCTGTTCAGGCGTAATGCTGCCGTAATGTAGTAAATTATTTCGATCTTGAGAAGAACATGCATTCTCTGTGCTACTCACTTATCATTTTGTCACATATTTTCCATGAGTTTTTTGTGATGCAACAACATGGTTGTATATCAAAAATACCATCTACTTTTTTGTTGTTTTTAGCTTCAATGAGGTTAGTATTTTGATCACTTTGATTTATCATTTTTTTTCCAAACAAAGGTGTACTGTTTGTAGCTAAAATGATGTTTGACAAGTGCAATTTTTATTCAAGTATTGAGCTCTAAACACATAATTTTTTTTTTTTTACTCTCCTTCAGATATTGTTCTTGCAAAATCGTATATTGGATATCCAATTTAACTTTGTTCATCCTGGTTATAACACAGTGTCATATTAAGTCTTGCTAACATTCACCTGGACCACCACCTCTACTATGTGCACATTTCTATTTTTATACTTAACATTCCTCGATGTAAAGATGGATGGTTTTTGTACTTCTCCCGGTTGGTGTGAGTGCTTTGTGTGGCGTTCATACACAGAGCATCAGGTGTTCCGTGCTCTGAACGACTCCATATTGTCACTTTTCACAAGCCTGGCTTCAGCAAAGCTCTCTTTTTCTTTAGCATGTGCGTCATCTTTCAAACTGTTAATTATTAATTTCCTCAGTGGCTCTGGGTATAGAGCATAAACAACAAGGCAGACTGGAGATGCTTAAAAATAGCCAATAAACAGTTCATTGTCTATTCCTATTCCTATTTAGCCCCTATGATTGTTGCTTGTGTTCCAATATGCATATTTTAATGCTTTGCATTTAATAATGTTTTTAGTAGATAATACATCAGTAATAATTAGACTGTCTGAGAGTCATAATTATACCAAGTGAATGACAGAAACAGATGTATTTCTGTGTGTGTGTGTGTGTGATAGTTTCGGTGGTGAAGGTGTGAAGATGTAAAAATTCATACAGTCAAAAAATCTCCAAAGAGCAGCCAATATTTAGTTATGAATCAACATTTATTAGTTATATTTGTATATGTACACCAAAGGTACAACACTTATTGATATGTAGAAACAGATTTTTTATGTATACCATAGACCGAGGAAAGAATTCATGTGTTTTTTTGTCTTTTTTTTCTCAATAGTGTATCTCCCCCACACATACACTCTGCCTTTACATCAAAATTACAACAGCTTTACAAAGAGGGAAGGCCTAGAAAAGTAAGATCAGGAAAGCACGTTGTAGGCAGGAGTGGGACAGGTTATCAGCTCTGTTTAGGAGTTTCTTCAAAAGGACACATTCCAGTAGAAAAGGACAAGCTTGATGATATACTGGCTGAAATATGTTGAAATACCGTATCAATCCATTTCCATTTAATCAGTACCATTTAGCTGAGCAAGTTCCAGGTGTTTGTGCGTGTATATAGTTTCTATGTAGAAAGCAAAAAAATAAAAGGCAAGTGGAGTAAAGGCAGTTTACCGAGTGGGATTTCTAGAAACCTCCATGATGTTCATGATGTTGATGGCACGTCAGAGGTCAAATGTGTGAAGTTGTGGCATGTAGACAGGGTAACACGGAATCTAAACGATCTAGATATCCATGTCTTGCAGCTTTAACGCACCAGGTAAACAAAGATGCCTGAGACTAAAGCCAGTTTTCTCCATTGAAAAGACAAAATGGTTCAGATGAGTCACCTGAGGAATGCTGCTCTATACTGTAACAGGCATTTGAATACATTTGATGTTCTTTGTTCTTTCTCTCAAATCAACTACTAGGCTGTGTTTAATTCCTCACTCTATCCTACATACAGGGAAAATTTGACCTTTTCCTTTATTTGTCTCTTTTCTGCAACCTTTGTCACAGTAATTCCCACCCAAATAACTCATGTTGGCCCCCTTTGTCAAACCAGAAACTTCCCCTTGCTCTCTTTCTCTCTTTTTTCCACCCTCTCTTTCTTTCTCTTCTTCATGCAAACCGTGTTTGCTTCAGGATCACTGTAATTTCTGCAAAATTCTGCATTGCCACTGAACAGAACAATTATATATTTATTTATGTACAATGAAAATGAATGCACACTGCTTATATCTTCATGGAACAAACATTCAAAACGCTTACATTAGATTTAAAAAAAAAAAAAAAAAAAAAGACGATATTTATATATTGGTGTGTGACAGGTAAGTAAAATAACTAGTTAACAGCTATTAGAGAATAAAAAAACAAGCAATTTATTACACGGTTTCCTCTCTATACATTTTGTCTAATCTAATTTTACTCAGGACATAGATGATATTTTTTCTTAGAGGATTACATTAAAAATGTCACAGAAATGAAACTATATTCCTACATACCATTTCAATGCCCCCCAAAAGAAAACAAAAGGAACAAACAAACAAAAAAAAACATCTGTTACCTACAATATATACACAAAGTGCAAGGAGGCACTTCAAAGTATCATGCTTTTAAGATAGTGGTGCAAAAAAATAATTATCATTTTATTGTATTCATACTTCTAAAACCGTGAGTTTGAACATAATAGTGGTCCAACACTCAATCCCCATCGATGACACTATGGTCTGCATTGTCTCCTTACTGGAGAGATCTTTTTTTTTTTTTTTTTTCTCCTGAAGATCACAAGGTCAAAAGATCAGGCTCAAAGGGCCTGTTATGGTGTCAGTGCTGTGCTCTGCAGCTTACTGATTACAATTATAAATGTAGTGACCTTCGAGGTTTAAGAGTGTTTGTGCGTGTGTTCATACGTGTGCATTTGAAATAAGAAACAGGTCAACGTGTGTGTGAGTGTGTCTGCATGCTTGTTTTTTGTGTGTGTGGTGTGCATCAGTCTGCGCAGTGTGTACAGCAGAACACCAAGCGCGCTCTATGTTCTGTTAGCCGAGCTTAAGAAAAGCAGAGTGAAAAGACGTCTTCTGAGAGTGTGTTTCAGGAACTAAAGGACAGAGTGTTGTACTAAGTATTTTGTTAAGTTCCCTAGTGTTACCTTAATTGGCATTTGTTTGAAGTGAACATCTTCAAGGCAAGGTTGTCATTAAGCACAAATGAAAAGAAACAAGACAGGCGAGAAGGACACAATACTGCTAAAGAAATCAAATCCACACCCACACCACAGAAGTCTCACCTCTCACTCACACAGGCTAAAAAAAGACAGCCAGTAGTCCAGCTTTGTTTGCGAGTTTGCAGATCTTTTTTAAGCCATTTGGTTCTATGAGAGGAATATGGTTTTTATTACCTGATAGTTGGCAACATTCTGGCATAATGAGTGAGTGAAGTGTCCATTGTTCTGCTCTGATTTTCCTAAAACATCTTTGCACCAATATGGACACACAGCTGCAGCATCTAGGGTTTGTAGAAACAGTCTTGAGCTCTGGTGGCTAAAATATATTGTTGTTTACCTCTTTAGGTCTGGCTAAACAAGAAGTTGGCAAGCCTCCCCGAAGAGTGTTATATCAATGATCTGTCTCTGTTTGTGCAAGCCAAGAAACCATCTGACAGCCGAGCGCTGCGCTACTTCTCCCTGCGTTTCTTTTTTGAAAATTCTTCTGGCGGTTCACCTTGTGTACTCTGTCAGTGTTCAGTCATAACTGCGCCTGTGCGTTCAGATAGTACACACGTTAAAGGATCACTCAACCACTGGAATGTCGTCTGAAATATGTGTGTGCGCTTCCTGTATGTGCTAGGAAACTTCTCTTCCCTGCGTATTATCATATTATAAAATGACTGTCTTTCAACAAAGACCTTTCCAGTGAACTGTCTCCATTTTTAGAGTCAACGCTTTTAAAAGTTGTGCTGTTAAGAGGCCATTTTCTTGAAGCTCAAGTAAACATTTTAGGATTACAACTAGGATTGTAATTAGGATTTTTTTTCCCTGTAAAAGAGTAAACATACACGCCTGAGAAGCTTATTGTGTTTTTAAAATCTTTTTTTTTTAAACTTGGAATATGATCAGTGTCGACATGGAACAATAATGTGCTTGACTTTGATTATGCCACTGACTGAAAATGATCCACATTGGGATTTTGGCTCTGTTTGTGCTCTATATAATCTCTTTTTTTCTGCTACAATTTCAAATATCAGTTAGTTAGCAAGTTATTTTTGGAGGGAAAGGGAAAAGACTGTATAAAATTTCATATTCAGGGCAATGATTTTCTTTTAGGCTTCATCAGAAAAAGTGGTAACTGCCCGCCAGTTATAAAGGGACATCAATGTAAGAATACTGAAAAATGTTTTAGAGTGACGTCATGGAGGCAGTTCAAAGGCCTCTGTGAGTTGATTTTCTGCCTGTTTGGTCCTTATAATTGACTTGGTCATGTTCTTAACCCCAGCTCTCTCTCTCTCTCTTTATCACACATACAAACACACATACACACACAACTTTTATATCTCACTCAACAGGTGACACAAAGAAAAAAGTCCCTTTTGTTTACAGTAGAGAAAAAAAAAGGGAAAAAAAGGAGGGGGATAAAAAAAATGGGCTCCATGATATGATCTGTGCTTTCTAATTCCACTGTGATTGTGCTTGTAGGTTAAGAGGCTCAGCATGGTTTTCCTGTTCATTATTGTTCTACCTGCCTCCTACCCTTTCATCAGTTTGCTGGACCTCAGGGATAGTGGGTAATATTGGGCAAATGAAGTCAGATCCACTTTAAAGGCTCTGACAGTTTAAGAATCAAAATTGATGTTATTAGATGAGAGAGCTGGAGAGGAAAATCAGTGGCCACATGTCCACATTGTGATGGTACTGACAGAGATGTGAAGCAAGAAAGTTCAGTACAAACATTACGTTGGTTGTCATGATTAATGCTCTAGCTCCCACCCGTCTTCTGGCATTAGAATAGTCTATCACCTGTATGAAACTTGGAAGATGATCTCAGTGCATCCCATGTTATACAGCCACTTCTTCTCTCATCTTGTAAAGGAATAGCTTATCTAACTCTTTTTTTTCTCTTCCTTCCCTCCCCAAGCCTTGAAGTATGTTGTGCAAGTATCTGCTATATAGGACATAATTGTGCTATAACAGGTAAAGTATACCTCTGTTATCATTTCACGGTTAAGTGAATTAGTATTATATATCAGTCTGATAGACAGTTACAAAAACCTTTAAAGGGACTAATAAAAAAAGAAAAGAAAACTAAACTACATAAAAAAAAACAATTAGTAGTTCTGTTCGTGTGACTTTTGTTTTTTTCATTCACTCTTTTTTATCACCAGGTAGGAAAGCTTGTGGAGCCCAGGAGCAGGGGATCTCTGTGCTGCCATTATTCATGTTTCCATGGTTCCTCCTCAACAAGCGTGCACTCCGCAGCAGAGCCGTTAGTAGCTGAGGTTACCTGCAAGCAGTTAGCAGGGAGATCTAAACAGTCGATCCAAGGCACAGACAAAAACACAGTTCATTTCTTATAAAGCTTTGGATCAAAGAGATTACAATAACACTGCATCATTGATTCAATGCTTCCACTTATGAGATAATATTACAGAGTTTCAGCCAAGCGATCTGATTGGTCAATCCGGCTTACAAAGCTTATAAAACATGGTTGATCATGATTTATTCGCTATGCCATCAAAAAAGCAACTTTACCGATCAATCCTGCTATGTCCTGGTTTTAAGAGTCATATGTTGAGGTAAACATTTCAGTGAATACACATGACTGTACACATTTTATAACTGTAAAGCCAGGATAGCATTTAGGACAATCTTTTCAGTCATTTTGGGTGCTGTAGCAATGGTTACTTTGGCAATTAAAACACAGCCTCTTAGGTATCGTAGCTATTTTGCAACATGCAAAAACTATGGAGGAATACTGGAACTCCTGTACGACCACTGATGATCATGCTTATGGTAGTCCTAAGGGTGGAGTTTCTTTTACTGACCTGGGAACAGACCACAAATTTATGATGACCAAAAATTCAACAGGCAGTAAAAAAAAATAAAAATATATACAAGTGAATAAATTGTGAAAACATAGACAGATTACATAGTAAACAAGGTACAAACACTACAGAATGAATGCAACGTTTGAGCTATTTTGCAAGCACTCTACAGTGGTTTTTGAAAGAAGGGTTAGAAATGCGAGTCAAACTATTTACAGGGAAAACAAACCAGAAAACAGAAAAAAATTTGAAATTAGTTATGGTGGATACTGGAAATAGCAAGCCTTTGTGTCACATTTATATGTAAATGTCCATTAATAAATAGAGCCTCAGAGAGGAGGGTATAACTTTTCACTATGGACAGATCACTTGTGTGACAGGTTGCCAGCGTTGCTAGGCAACACCTTTCACCCTTTAATAAATGAATAGGCTCATCAGCAGACCTTTTCTGCCAGGGCGAGTGTGTGTGTGTGTGTGTGTGTGTGTGTGTGTGTGTGTGTGTGTGTGTGTGTGTGTGCGTGTGTCAGGGAACAAGCACTCTGAACTCTCATATATTATTCTAAAAGCCTGGAATACATTCAAAGACGGGATTCAAAGTGCATTATGTTTTACATTATTATGCTTTCCGATTTCACAACACAGTTCTCACAATGTGCAGAAAAAGCTGGTGTCAAAATGCAAAGATCCCTGACTGGGACTGACTCAGTGACAGCCTGGTAGATGTGTGTATGTAGGTAATATATGAACTGCTAATTAGCTGTAACACTTTCCCACTCTGCATTTTAAATCCTAAAGGGAGACTGTTAAGCCTGTTAAACAATTAAAATCAGCTACATTTTACGACGAAGCAGAATAAACCACACCGGACATTAAGCAGAACAAAAGGAAAATTAACTAAAATGGTTACAGGAAAGGGAAAACATTATTCTGTGGAGACTTTTTTTTTTTTTTTTTTGAAAAATGGATGTAGTGTGAACTTTTGATAGATGGGAGGACTGCTAAATAATTCCTCAGGGTCATAATGAGGATTATCTGGCTCTGCCTTTGGAGTTAGAGCCAGTCCCCAACAGGTTACAGTCATCAGATGAGGCTAATTATAGAGCGAGGGCTGATTTATCCCTCACTTGTATGCACTGAACTTGACATAATTTCTTTACTTAGTTTAATTTTGGAAACCGTTTGGCAAAAGCGCTTTAAATTTTTGGACGTTCATTCAACACAAAAGCTGCTATTCCAGAAGAATGATATACATACGTAAACATGCATCTGTTGTTCTCTTGCTTCACTTCTGTCATAACAGTGGGTGTATTTACATTATTATGTACAAAGATGCAATGAATAAAACAGAGTCAAGCAAAGGTGCAGGGTGAGCATGCAACAACAGAGAGGGTTATATACAAGTCTCTATGTCCGTAAGCATTAATTGTACCTTGCATTCATCTACTATGATAGAATTGTTAGCAGTGGCGGTAGCGGTTGTGGTAGCGGTAGCGGTTAAGACGCACTGGTTGGAATTGTTTTCGTGGTGGTTCTTCATGTCATCGTAATAAGACTGGGTCTTCGTCATCATTTCAATGTCGTCTGATTTAGCCGCGTGTGCGTCCAGCTCATCCAGCTCTGCCTTGGACATGTGGTACACGATGCCTGCACCGTAGGAGTCACCCACCACGTTCACTGAGGTCCTGAATCGATCCCTGAGGAGAGAGAAGTCGGGGAAAATATATGGTTTTCCAGACTTTATTAAATGAGGAAAATACAAAGAGGGATTCCCAGATGCATGAAAAAATAAAAAAACTAATGTAAAAGAAAAGGGTAAAAATCAATGTGCAACTACAATATATGTTTTTGTCTTGTCAAACTCACAGCAGCCAGTCAACAGCAACCAGCAGACTGATGTCCTGGGTTGGCAGGCCTACAGCAGTCAGGATCAAAAGCATAGTCACCAGGCCGGCACTGGGAATACTGGCTGCTCCAACACTGGCCAGGGTGGCTGTCAGACTGGATGGAGACACAGCAAAGCAGCACTCAATCACATTCTCCAAACCCACTACGCCTAAGCACATCCTCCACAACCAACCCAAGACCCTGCCACAACTCCTCAGACACGGACGAACGTGAAATGGCTACGCTACACAGTTACAGATGAAGACATTAATTCTCTGTGGTACTCGTATAAAGAGCAGCAGCTGAAGAGCACCAGAGTGGGTCCTCCATTGCACATGAAGAGAGGTTCAAATGTGAGAGATGGGGATGTTTCATTTGAGGGTTTGTGGATTGATATGCCATAAAAATGTCAGGCCAAAGGTTATCCATCCTTGACTCACCCAATTAACAGAAGAGCATTTGGGAAAGATAGTTACAGATGGTTGGTTGGTGTTTGTCTTCCTGCTTAGCGTGAGACATGGCAATGGCACTTGTTGCTTCCTCCTTTATTTGCTCCACTGTACATTTCTTCTCTGAAGTTGCTGCTTTTAGCCACAGAGGTGTTTCTGTTCAATGTTAAATGCCTCTGCGCTGCTGCTGCGTTTGTCTTCATTTTTTAAGAGCCGACTGTGTTTGCTGAACTGCATCCTGATAGCTCCATTTAAACCCGCTTTAAATAGTGGGAATTACATTTTGTACTGTTATGATTAAAAAGCAAAACCAAAAAAAACATAGTCTGACTTCTGTGTGCAGTCAAATTAGAGTACATATAAGAACCCTATTTTAATACAGGGATTTCTCAAATATCATGGAGGGTTTCATCATTTCACAACGCTTTCATACAACATAGATGTCCACATCACACAGGGCATCCAGGTATTTTATCTGTCCAGAGACAATAGTACATTTGTGCAATAATACTTACAGTTTTCACCACATAATTTCAACTTAGATCAAACTGTAAACATAGGCTTTTAACAGTGCAAATGACATCAACTAATAAAATCTGATATGTTTGCAGTACAAAGATAAACTATCATGAGTGTCTCCTGACCTGACAGTGACAATCTGACCAGGGTCGAGGTGGATGCCGTTCATTTGGGCAATGAAGATGGCTGCAACAGCCTCGTACAGAGCAGTTCCATCCATGTTGATGGTGGCACCAACTGGCAGCACAAAACGAGTGACTCTTTTGTCAATACCCAAGTTCTCTTCCAGACAACGGAAGGTGACAGGCAGTGTACCAGCACTGGAGGGAAAAGGAGAAGAAGGTATGTTATACTGTATCAATTGCATAAATATCAAGAAATAAATATCCATTAATTTTAATGCTGACCTGGAGGCTGTCCCCAGGGCAGTGATCCAGGCCTGGAAGATACCCAGGAAGAAGGTGAAGGGGTTTTTCCTGACGATAACAAAGTAGATGCTGGGCAGGAAGATCGCTCCGTGGATGATGAGGCCAATAATCACAGTCACCATATACATGCCCAGCTGCCTGGCCACCACCTCCAGGTCCTTGATGGAGATGATCTTACCACAGATGAGACAGGCAATACCGAAGGGAGAGTACCTGATGAGACGAAAAAGCTTTTGTTATCACTTTAAATCCAGCTTTAAATACAGAAGACAAGGAATTTGTCGGGACACTGACAAATTCTGCTTCACATAGTTATAATCTTGTGAAATGTAATGACTTGAGAAATAACTTGGCATTAACAGTTATTTCTGACTCGAAATAATTAAATGAGTTTCAAAATGAGTCAATGAGATTCTTAAGTGATACTAACCACATGATTAAGATGACAAGTTTCATCACAATCTCATTGAGGATGTTGAAGAAGTCAATCATGAGTCTGGCCTTCTCTCCCATCTTGCCCATGCAGATGCCAAATGCAATAAAGAAACCAATCAGACCTGAGACAGAAAATAATGAATGTATCAAACTTTGAATCCCATGTATGTACAGGTGAGATGACTACCACATGAGGGAATTATTATTAGAAGATGAGAAGTTTTACATTTACAGCCAAAAAACGTTTGTCCAGATGTTTCCTACTGTAAAATTCTGTAAATGTAATACTGTAAATACTGCTTTTATTTTTAGCCATGCTAGCAGCATGGCTCTGGGGATGGCAATGTCGGTTGGTCGGTCCGCCACTTTGGTCCTGACTGAAATATCTCAACAACTATTAGATGAATTGCCATGAAATTTGGTGAAGATATTCATGGTGCTCAGAGAATGAATCCTAATGACTTTGGTGATCCCCTGACTTTTCCTGTAGTGCCACCATGAGCTTCACATTTATGGTTTTGAGGAAAATGTCTCACCAACTATCGGATGCATTGCCATGACCTTTCATACAGACACTCATGTCTCCCTCAGGATGAATTATAATAATAACTCTGGTGATACCTTAACTTTTCATCTAGCACAATCATCAGGTCAAAACTTTACATTCATTGTATAGATTGGTTTATGACCAAATACCTGCAAAGTTAATGACATTCCCATCAGCATCATCTAAACTAAGATGGTGAACATGCCAAGAATTATACGTGCTCAACATCAGCATGTTAGCATTGTCATTGTGAGCATGTTAGCATGCTGATAGTAGCATTTAGCTCATAGCACTGCTGCACCTAAGTACAGCCTCACAGAGCCACTAGCCTGTCTGTTGGCTCTTAGTCTTGTTTAATGTTAATTGTCCATATACTCTGAGTGTTTCCGGTTGGTTACATACCCAGAACATTCATGCCACTTTTGAACTGTAGGGACTTTTTGATGATGAACGGAGGCTCCTTGGTAATGTTAGCCATCAGGCCCTCTACGCTTGTGGCATTGACATCCTCCTGAATAGCCACCTCTACCTTCTTTGTGACGGTCTGGATCTGAGTTAAAGGAGGAAAAGGTACTGATTAGTTTCATGACCAATACTGGAATCAGAAGTGATGTTCCCTTTCACTCAACTGTCAATGATTGCAAATCTGCTTCTTCTTTGGTGTGTCTTTATAATCTAATTTGCATTTGGATTCCTCTGTTAATAAACAAGTCTACCTTTTTCCAGACATACAAGCCTTCGATTCTCTCTGATTTGATATTGGGCTATAGATGATATTCCATATGAAGTGATCAGTGACTTTCAGATATCACAGACAGACTTTCTAAGCATCTAGCACCTGCACTGACAATCAAATTTCAGCATTAAGCCCTCCAGCATTCTCCATTACCTGTTGGAAACAAGCCTGCACCAGGTTCTCTGGGAACAGGTTCCTGATCAGATCAAAGAAGGCATCCAAGCTGGACACGTCATCATTTTTCTCGCCCTCGCCCAAATTCTCCTTCAGTTTGGGGTTGCCAGGGTGGATGACTAACACCAGGATGACTCCCAGCACAGCAGCAATAATAGTGGTTGACATGTAGTAGACCATAGCTCTGGTGCCCAGGCGACCGCTAGATTTGGCATCCAAACCGGCCAGACCTGCAGCCAAAACAAGCAAAATCGTGTTTACCTGGTAATTACTTGGACTTATTGAATGGAAATGTTGACTTAATACTGTGGGGCATGACGCTGGATGCAAAGACCATTAGGAGATTACATAATGGTGTTTAATCATGTGCATGATTCATGGCATGATATATTACATGAAATATTGTGAATTATTTATTATTATTTCAGAATCAGGATTACAGTAATAGGGCTTTTTTCCTTGTGTCGATCTTTAGCGGTATCACAGCAAGGTAGAGGTGAAAGGTGTAGATGAAGAATTTAGTTTATTTGCCCTTGTAATCAAATTCAACTGTAAATTAGCTGTATCAAATGCGTAAAGATACAATATAAACACACCAGTAAAATGTATAAAATGTGCAATATTCTAATGATATAATGTATTTGCCATAAGTGATCAGTGACACTGCACCTGTGATTAAACTGGAGATGATGAGTGGCAGGATCAACATCTTCAGCATCCTCATCAGGATATCTCCAGGAAAAGCAATCACCATGACAATATCTGGGTGGATCGGGGAGGCAACACGAAGCAACATCCCTGATACAGCTCCCAAGATCACACCTGAAGTGCAAGGAAGAGTGTGAGTGAGTGAAACTGCAAGAGTGTATAATGGCAAAATAGAAGAGAATTCAGGAATGAAGTCAGATATTGAGTCAAGTCAAAGAAAAGAAAATCAGATATTACATTTGAATAAAAACATTTTTAAATGAAAGCCATTTCCTATGGGTGTGCTAATGGGAAGATTTTAGATATAATCTATGAAATAATAAATGAGCAATGATTTTGTCCTTAAAGAAGCCTTAATAACTGACGTCTGCTTTATCAACTCAGTTGTTTGGAGCTGTACAACAGGCGGTCTGTTACATGATTAAAGAGGACAGTGGGTTGAGAAGATAAAATGGAAACCTGCTAAGAGAGAGTAAAGCTCATGGAGGATTAAGATCGGATCTCTTTGAAGCAGTAGGGAGGAGGCAGCACGTCAGATTCCCTGGTGAAGCATCTGTAATCGCTGCAAACCCAAAATGTTTTTGAGGATTCTGTTCACTTTGTGGCAGGGCAACTAAAAGAGACTAATACTCAAAATCAATAAAATGGGGAGAAAAAAAGAGGTAGTTTACCCTTATCTCAGGTTCACTTTGTGTCTCACTGGGTTTATTCTTCTATCCAGTGGGTTCTTTGCTACCTTACCTATCCTCTGGCCTCCATTCACTCTCTAGAAGCCTGAAAACAGCTACATTTGAAAGATCAGCCCATCCCTAACAAAGCCACTGTTGACCCTTGACATATGTCTCTTCCAACAGTTCTTTTCATGCCACACAATGTTTCTGCCCCTAAAGTAAAGATGACCTCTGTGTGCTCTAACCCCCCTGCAGCCCAGCCTACCAGGCCTGGTAGTTGGCCTCTGTGTCTGTCCATCTCAGGCCAGACAAAACTCCAGCATCCCCCCCAGGGGCTGCACTTCCTCTGCTACCACACCACTGCCAAAGATCACACAGCCTGAGACGTTGTTTAATAACACACACTGAAATCAAAAGCCCTTCAGCTTTTCAAAAAAATTAAAATTGTAAGCTGTCCTCTGTGCTTCAATCTATCCTGCAGTCTAGCAGCATCCTGTGGATTCTGCACACCCAATGGTTTTGGATGGCACTTGATTTCCTGTGCCTTCTTTTTGGCCTATTTGCAAGTTCCCATTCAGGCTCTTATCTGCCAAGTGACAGATGATCAATGATCATGCTGGCTCACTTGCTTTGCAGGAGTCCTGCCAAGTGGGGTGAGATGTACACATTACAATTGCTCACACAAACACACATCCATGCAAGCACGATACAGACAGACAGGCACACAACACACATGGCTAAATGAAATACACACAATAGATGCATTTATAGAGTTTAAACAGGTTGACATCCTCAGCTTATAAAATGGTAAGGTTGGGAGGAACCATATACCTGTCTGACACAACAAAGTATAAATGATATGTGCTGGTTAGACACAAATCGGATTTAACACCTATAACCAGAAATTGCATTACTACTTTTGTGCCCTTTCCTCTCCCATGTGGCGCAGTGAGCCACCGCTATAATCATGATATTTTTCATGCACCACCGGGGGCTGTTTGGGTGTCCAGTGCTGCAGAGAGCTTTGGATAGCAACAGGTGGCACAGACCTGGGGAAAGTCAAGACACCCAGTCATCTTACTGTCTGGTACACTGAGCAAGCACAGATGGCATCTCCTCCTCACATTACGAGCAGGCTGCATAATGGAGCTCTGACTTAACAGAACACTGAGCTCAGCGGTGCTCGGTGCCCATCTATAGCGCGCCCCGCTTTTTATTAGGTCCTAAAGGAAGAAACAAACAAACAAAAATACACCGGTGATGAGGTGACTTACCGAGAACAGTGAGTGTGAGCAGAAGGTTCTTGAACATTTTGGAGCAGATTTTGGCACATTTGGACTGAGGCCTGGCCTCAATGGGCTCCAGGTGACTCTCGTGCATCCTCACCTCAACTTGTTTAGGCATACTGTTGGCACTGTGACAGAGAGAAAAAAACAAACGAAACTGTTATTTATAAAAGGCAAAACCATCAAGCTGAACCCCTTCAAAAACACACACTTGGCTGTACAGTATTATTAATCAGTATATATTATGTGGTCATGTTCTCTCATGTGTGGTCACTGTGAGAAAGAACAAGGCATTATGTTGACTCTATAATAAAATACAGCGCCATAATACAGAAATCATATCATTTGGATGTGCATAATGTCTCTGGCAACCACAATATAGTTAAATAAAACCCAGTGCTTTATGAAAAATGTTAAGCATTCAAGTGTGCTATCAAGCTGTCACTCCAACACTGCTCATGGTTACTAAAGCATCCAACAGATGGAAGCTGACTACAAGCTGCTGCTTGTAAAATTGCAGTCCTTTGGGGCAATACTTCAGACACATAGCATCTCAAGTCAGTTTATTAAAAACGGATTCTGTGTATCTCTTAAGTATAGCATTTTGTTAGAGATTCATGTAAGTTCTGTATTTTGAAAAAATAAGGTTTTGTAAAATTTACAGACATGTCTACATTATGTAATTTGACTGACCGTAATAACTTTCAGGATGGGCTTATCATGCATAAAGAAATGGCATGAATGAAATATTCTGAAAAAGTACTGTTTATTGCACCACATTAACATACACAGAGCAAACGGTGAAGCAGATTGAAGTTTTAAACACTGTTAAATTATGGTGCACATTGCGATTCATGTGTATGTTTTATTTAAATTAATTACTGTATGAGGTGGTTCACAGTGAAGACAACTAGAGACAGTGGGTGTCTATAGATGCATTTAAGACAGCGATGAAAAAGTGAAACAGATGCCAACTTGACAGTACAAAAGTTTGATGAATTACATAGAGGAGGAGCAAACATTTTGCCTGTTACGACTTAAACACCCACGTATACATTCTCTCTCTCCGTTATGATTGTGTGGGAGTAAATTTAGAAGCACACAAAAGAGGAGGCTCAGTCACACAGGCTAATTAATTGAATGAAAAGTGATTTCCCATTACCGGCAGCACAGAGCAGTCCCATCGAGGTGTGAATGAGTTTGTTAGTGAGAAGAGAGCCAGCTGTGTCTGTCGCATGCCAGTTAGGCAGGTGTTCAATAACTCAACTAAATAAAGTGACTCAGAATGAGAAAGAAAAAGAGGCGCAGTTTGTCTTCATCGTTTCCTCAACAAGTTGCAAGAGTAATCTATCAAATTGTCTTGTGCTTGGTTTGACATCTTTTTTGTCTATGAGGAAATAGAAATGTCTCTATGTTGCTATTAATCTCCAAAAAGCCTGTGAAAATGTCTGCTGTGATCAATTACAAAGACAAGCAAAGAAGAAATAATGGGACTCTGACCTTGCACCTCACCCCTGGTGTTCATGGCCTCACACTCACAAATGGAAGCCGCAGTGGTGAAGTTAATTTTTTTGTCCTCATACCCTCCCCCCATAGTTCACTATGAAGTCAGAACACTTCATGGATATTAATCATGTTGGCTGTCACGTTTTTTTCAAAGCTGACACTTGATCAAAGGCAAGACAGGGAGTTCAAATCAATAGGCCGCATTTGGAAAACTTCCTCGCAAACAAAGGCTCTTTATGGTGTTATTGTTGTTGTGTAAGTAGTCACTAATAATTCCACACTTACACACACACACTTACACACACCGCCCCCAGCTTTGTGTACTGCTGCGCTGTAAACTTGGCTATAGGAAGACCACCTGGTCAGCTTCCAGGCACACAGATGGACAAGTCCTATCTCCTCTTACTCATTTCAAAGTGAAGTGTGAAATACAGAAAATACATGCAAACAGCAGGCAAACAGTAGTCACCATTACACTCTACCTCTGCGTTATTTCACACATACATATCTGGATGAATAAGTGAAACCCCAGAAATAAAACGCTGAAAATGTAGCATTACCATGTAATCCCATTCCATAAGAGTGATGAGTGCTGTTAATTGAATTTTCACCCTTTTCTCTCCCTTTCATTATTTTTAGCTCCGAGAGAGAGGAAGCAGACGTTGGACGTCACCGAGGTCGGATATTATTCTGTCATGATCCTCTCATTAGCGCTCCTCTCACCAAGTCAGAGGCAGATGAGAGAGTGGGACCCAATGATAGATGAAAATAAAAATGTAAAGCCATGAGCAGTCAGTTACAGCTGAGACCTATCATTTCACAACAATGTGTCATTTATGTTACAGAATCATTTTACTGGATGGAAGATTCTCCTTGCTGTACATAATTTTAGGTTTCATTAATGTGACATGAGCTTAGAATTAATTATCTCTGCCCTACAGACTAATTCTGAGATATTAAGCTTCAAAGTTTTCAGCAACCATTGACTTAAATGGATCTGAGCTGCTTCTTTTAGAAACTGTTAAGAGCCACTCATAAAGTAGGTCTCTAAGACTAAAAAGTCCAACAGGACCTCATAATTCAAAAGTCATGACATTCACATACAGACACACACAGACGCACACACACACAGTTTCTTCTCCTCAGTCTCTAATAGGATCATCTTATGAACTGGTTAATCTTGACCCAAGGGCTTAGTCAGATTAATTGCATTATAGGACTATAAAGCCATGAAGAATTAATGATAGTCTTAATAAAACAACACCTGGTGACAACCCAGGTGACATACAATCTAAACTGAAAGATGTTCAAATTCTCCCAAATTATAACTCCCTATTCACTTATGCACAACAGAAGTTAAAGAAGTTCCCTCATATTTTCTGCTGATGCACTTTAAAAAACAACAACCTTTAACTTCAACATAAAAAAATCAATTGCTTGAGTGTTACTGAATCATTAAGTAGAAAGTATATTATGCCCATAACTGTAAATGGGATGCATAGCACTTACTTCATTTCTGGTGGAGTTGAGGTAAGTGCTATATACATTGACCAGGATCAAACCTTCAGCCTTTGGCATTTAAGAGTGAATCAGCGCAAGAAACCGTTAGTAGGATCGCGACTGCTCCATCCAAAAATGTTGCCAGATGTCAGCAGATAAGGTCCCAGGTACAGCCGGCGGCTGAAAACACCAGAGCTCTGCTGACAGCTAGCAGCTCTCAGCTGTCCACCAGCTCTTCCAAAGCATCCAGAGAGGAGCGAGTCAACACAGCCCAGACGACAAACCCAGTCACAGCCACAGCAACCTGCATTGCCCCATCCTGATGTCTGCAAAGCCCCCTCAGCCCCCACCCCCTGACTCCACCACCACCCACAACTAGCTACACACCAAGGCACACACACACACACATCCAACAAACCTAGAAATAAATAAATAATTAAAAAGAAGAAGTGGAGGGAGGAGTCAACATCTGAGCTTATGAGTCAAATCCCTCAGGGACCCTCCATTCCCTGGACACTGTAATCCCCAACGAGGGCACGCTCCCAGACTCATCCAGCTACATGGGATAGCGAGGGAAAGGCCAGGATGCTGGAGATGAGCATGAGGATGCCTACTAATGGCACAATGCGGACAGTAGTGCTTAGTAAAGTAGCCCTTTTGCTGAGAGGGGAATAAATGACAAAGTAATGATGGATTGAAGATTTAATGTCCATAATGTTACCCTTTGGGGCTTTGAGGTCATTCTGATGGACAGCAGATGTGAGGTTAATGTTTACTTTATACTTAGATCTCTATAAACGGTTATGTCACACAAATCAAATCATTAGATTCAAAGATATAATATATATATATATATATATATATATATATATATATATATATATATAATGTATATATAATGGAAAATACTTCTTAAAGGGAAGATAGCCACAAAATATCTGTCTTTAAAGATAATAGCAAAATAAGGTCCAGAACATTCCCTATGTCCCCACTATTCAATAAAAACTCCAAAGCGCTGAACTCCAAATCACAAATGACCAACGTGATTCATGTGAGGATGGTGTCACGCTGATTTCCCTCTAGTCTCCCAGCAGCATGGGACTTCACATCGTACTGAGAAGTATCACATTATTCTAATTAAGGAAATGTGTTGGAAAGCTATTTCCTCTTCAAACAAATGACCAACTGCACAACAACAACCAGAGGAATCCCATCTCTGTCGGCAACGGTTGTGTCATGAGAAATCACTCATCCTAAATCCCTTGACATGTCATACTCATTCAAAGGACCCTCTCAGGGACGAGGGAGCATTTTCGGGATTGGGAGTGAGAGAGTAGGACAGAGAAGAAGGGGTTACAGGGGGGAGTAAGAGGGACACTAGGGGAGAAGGGGGTACTGGGGTCACACCAGCACCTCTCAGTCAAAAGAGGGGCCTGTGAGGGGAAGGCTGAGGCAGCCATCCCTGCTCTTGGCTGGTACCATGTGAAGCTCTCTGCTTCCTCTCTCTTCCTTCTGAGGGGCTTTGTTCCACATGCAAACAGTGGCAGTGGCCCCAACTCGCCCGGCCAAGTGCTGCATCCAAACTGGCAGGGGCGAGAAAAGGAGGGAGGGGGTTCAAATGGGAGGGGGTATA
>LKNJ01000148.1:107550-217459 GCA_002120245.1 Maccullochella peelii | reverse complement strand
GGGGGGGCATGTCCAGAATGCCAGTTCTTTCAGGCCACTGATGTCATGCCTGTGCCCACCGTGGGAGAGCAGCGGAGGGACCAAGGCGCCCCTTTCTCTTTCCCCCTCCACAGTCTCTTTTTCCAGGATGAATGAATCTTTCAGAAGCGGCAGCCCATTGTGTCCCATAATCGACGGCGATTATCCCGATTTTATGCTGCCTTCCCAGTGCGAGGAGGTTCCCTGAGTGCTGGCATTGAGGACCGCTGCGATGCAGCAAGGACCACGAGGGGTTGTCCTAGCAACACTCTGCGGCTTAGAGAGAAAGGGATGAAGGGGAAAGAGGAAGCTCACAGCCACACACACACACACACCCAGCATACAAACACATAGCCTGCACACACACCACATAAAGATGGGGTACGGCTTCAAAGATTAGCAATACATTATATCTTTACCTCACCAGAACATTTCATTTCATAGACAAAGAAGTCATGAAGCATTCAAACACTTTTAAAAACTTCACAGGACATTTTTGAATAGAGATTGTTTTGGTGTCCGTGCTGCATAATTAATGAGCGACTGTCACACGTTTGGCCATATAATGCCACTCTACCATCCACAACATGTGCTTACATAATAATTACAACTTTAAATAACAAGTTTGCATTAGTGGCTGGTTGTGTGGTCATACTGGTTGTTGGGATCCATGTGATAGCACAGAGGAAGATGTAAATGAGAATACAAGTTTCCCACTGGTCTCTGGAGGGGCCCGATGCCCGTTCTCATGACTGGAGTATCACAATATACTGTGAGGTAAAGACAACTGGAGCTGGGCCAGGCTCCGGATATATCTGGCCCCTCTGGGCCTCATAGCCACTTGCCATGCAGTGGGAAGAAATGGGCTCACACATACTGGCTGCCTGGGAGCTGTGAAAAAGCCCCCCCCCCTCCAAATGAAGCTCTCAGCAAGCACTTCAGGTTGTGCTGTGCATAGGAAGTGGAAGATAAATTCCAGCATCTGAAGAAAGGCAAGCTTTGTCACTCTACACCTCTCAATTATGTATCCCTAGATGGTTGTCGGGATGAATGCGTTCAGTGATAGTGATAGAGAAATGTGTGGACTGTCATGCAAATCTGGTCTATTCCATCAGCAGTGTAACTTTCTGTTCTTCAGTACCTCAACAAAACACAGAAGACCCTCTAAGAGTGCTGCTTGCTAGGAAACAATATCTCCTATGAGTAGAGGAACCATGGCAAAAAACGTTCCCATCGGGTGGAGTTGCCTCAGAACTTTGCGTAGATACACCCCCAAATACCAAACCACAATCAACACCGGGATTTCCCGGTATTCTCAGTACATGTTTCTCCAACAATGGCCCAAATGAAATTTACCTACTGGTTTCTCAGTCAGATCATCTCTTGGAGACTAATGTTTAAAAATGTAAACATCTGTGTGTGTTTAATATCTTATAAGTATTTCACATCTGCCTCTGATCTGCAAAAGAGTCCTTTTAAAGTGTATATGTGTAAGTATCTCAGCTGGTTCTGAATCTATTCACCCAAAGCACACAACACACTTGGTTGAACCTTGGTTTTCCTATATCAACTATTACAGGCAATATCAATGTAGGTGAACCAAGCCCTTTATCTTCTTGGTTTGGTTAATTTAACAAAGTGACCCCAAACAGAGTCACTCAGTGGTCCAGTTAAAAGCTGTCTTGAACCGCGTCCAAGTGAACCCTGGAGTGAGAATACAGTCTGATCAAAGACTGGCACAGAGCCAAAGGAGCTACACATTGAATGAATTATTATGTGATTATTAAGGGCTGTCATGAATGTGTTTGGGCAGTCTGGCCTGGAAGGGTTAACCCTTCCAAACAGGCAGGCATTCAGTACCACGGTCAGTGAAGCAGCCTCAGCACTACAGCTCAGGTTGACCTGTGTTTTTACCACAATTGATCCTAGGTGATAGAATGTGGCATTCCAGCATTGAAGCTACCACACCACTGTTGTCAAATGATTAGCATGTAACACTATTCTACAAACTGTAGAATCATGGAGAAAAAGTGGAGAAAAAGATTTCACACACAAAGAATTCACACACACATACATTGACATCTAGGAGCAAATCTTCCTTATTTGACAGATTTCTGTGTCTTCTGTGTCTTTTTCTATGACAGTTCTACTAAATATGCAACATGTAACAGCTGTGGCACTGTAACTCCTGTTTTCATGCTTTCCATTTTTACCATTCTATTTTACAATCAGGATGCATCAGCATCCTTACAACGTACGTACGTGCCTGTCCCTCAGCATCTTCTAAGGTTTCCCTTTGTTTGGCACAACTCTTTGTGTCCGTAATGAGGCAGTCATTAGAGAGAGCCTCTGGGAATCCTGAGGCTAGTGTTGTAGTCTGCATAGGTCTCTCAGATGTGGTCAGTCCCACTGTAATTATGTGCTAACAGCCCATTGTGGTGGGGAGTGGTGGGACTGAATTGGGTGATTCCCATTCTTCTGGATAATATTTGCAGAGACTTAGTCTGATGGCATCTAATCCAACATCAACCCACTTCACAGCCGGAGCTACAGTTAAACATAATCAAACACTTGATCCCCACATGTCTTTCCCTCTCCACCTCCACCTGTAGGTCTCCTTTTTTCTTTTTCTTTTTTGTTGCATTCAAAGTGAACAACTCCAAAACTCTGGCATTCATATTACATTTCTCAGCTTGTGCAACTCAATCTTTCCTCCATCATGTTCTAAGAGTCTTAACTGAGAGTCTGCTATGTTTTCAGTGCTGCCCTTCAAAGCTGCAACCAAAAGGATTTTGTTACTGCCAGTATCCCCCAGCCCCAGCCCCCATCTTTCGCCTAAAGCTGCACAGAAGAAAGTTGAGCGGAGAGAAGAAGATCATCCATAGTCATGTGAGATTTCCCTGCTGTACCTCCCCACAACCTCCTCTATCAGATGAGGGATTACACACCTATTGCAGACACCCTCATCTCTCATCTCTTTCCTCCTATAGCTGCTCCCGTGTTCATGCCGGCTGCACATGAAGCACTGCTACTATCATTAGCAAAGGCGCATCTGTTTAACAGAGCTGGCTATATAGCATCACGCAGCTTTTGATGGCTTTGGTCTGATTCCCACAGGAGCTCATTAAGTTCAGCAGTAAGGCAGGACCACCCCACCCCCTACTACAACCACCGCTATGGTATACCCGCTACATTGCTGAGAGGGGGATGACAGAGGTGGAGAGAGGGAGAGGCATATAGTAGACAGAGGGAAGGGTGGGTGAAATGGCAAAAATGCCATATAAAGATGTGTAATAATGTATGGGGGAAGGGTGTAGGGAAAAGGGGGGAACAGGGAAGGTGTGGCTGGTGAAGGTAAAGATGGAGACAAAGGAATGGAATGGCAAACAGATGAGAAACGTAGTGAAGGTGGAGAGGAAGGGTTGGACAAAGGTCAGATTGAAGCAATCAATTGAAGTGGAGGATGAGATGGAGCATGCCTCTACATATACAGTATATAAAGGGCTTCTGTGTTATCAGGTTGTCTGTGGATACATGAAGAGCTGACATCTGTGTTGGGCAGCTGGCCCTGTGAAATGGGATTACTGCACAAATGACGCTTCATATATCTCTATACTCACCTGCCACACTCTCACATTTAAATATATGTAGACGATACTTGCTCTTACTCTCAATGTCTAAACCCTGTCTCAACACATGTACATGTAAATACAAGCACGTACACACACACACACACACAAACAAAATATAGCACTGTTGTCCCTGGTAATAAATCTCAGTTGTCCAGTCCCGTGGAATCCGAGGCAGGGTGAGGGGGTTACAGTCTCACTCAGGATTTGCCAATAAGAGGACTAAGGAGGATGGATGTTCTCTCACTAATTAAACACTGGAGTCTGTAGGGACTGAGCACAGCCTGCAGCAGTGGCCATGCCCCGCTCTCCTCACACCACCCTGCAGTGATGACAGAAAGGGCATTCCTGCACACACACACACACACACACAGCTCATTACATCAGCCAGCTAGGCTGGACGACCACACACAAACACACACATACATGTACATTTCTAGCACATGACTAACCAAATCCTAAAGGCTGATATTCAATGTAAATGTAAATGTAACATATGTGAAAGCTCATGTGGTTAATAAAATGCTAAAGTCAACAAAATGAGCTTAAAATTGACGAATTAGCCAAATAAATTCATGGGAAAGCCACCTTTTAGAGTTTTCAGGTTCATACGTGCAGGTAACTGTTTAACTATCATGCAAAGAAATGTGCCATATCCAGTACAGTTCACATTAGACAAAAGCACTAAAAGTATGGTAGCTGTGTTACTGTAGGTCTTGCAGCCATTGCGGCAAATTGCACTGGTTGATCTCTATACAACCAACAATAATTCCCAGACATAGATTACAGTTATTGTCACAAAGTATTGTTTGGTTTAGATGACTCTTGTGCTTTTGGGATATGTGCCATATGGTATCTACTGGCTGGATGTCATGCTATGCCTATTACTGTAACCAGAAGCTGAAACATACAGTATGTAGACATGGCCTATGGTGATGCAATCGTACACACATGTACGCCTAAAAGGTATGATCATTATCTAGTTGAAAATATGTTTTTGGTGCAAATACTCCCTGTATGCATTGTGTTTTTTTTTCTAATTGCAACACTGTAGGTCTGCATATCTGCACTGAGGAATACACGTCATATCAAGGATGACCAGAAAACAACAGGGAAGCATATCAGGAAAGCAGGGAAGTGTGACAGAGCTGTCAGTTTCTCACTCTCTCATTATGTGTGTGTGAGTGTGTGTGTGTGTGTGTGTGTGTGTTGCACACACCTTCCTTATTGCAGTCTCTTTCACTGTCTCTCCCTCCTTTTCTCTCCATTTTTCTTTCTCCATCTCTTTCACATACACATATATAACATATCCTTGCTATCACATCATACTATATCAACTAAAAGAGTGCTTTCATCTGCTATGCATGTCTGACAGACAACATATTTTCAGCAGAGGCAGATATCTGGATATCTGTATGCTTGTTTCTAGGCACCGAAGCACACAGTATGCTAATAAAAAACTGTGCAGTATGAAAACCTGGTGTGAACCTGAGTGTTGGCCAGCCAACAGAATTTTAATCAACAAATTCAATGATGCGTTACGTGAAAATATCATAAAATACATCTGCAAAGACAAAGACTGAAAGGGGTCCAAGAAATATGTATGGTTTGTCTTTAAACAATTACTTTTTAGCCTTTTAGAAAAGCAGAACTTCAGTCTGTGCTGTAAGCTTAAGTGTGTCTTCAGGCCTCTAACACTGCAAGCTTGCTTTCCTTTCAGGACCACTTCACTGGCACTGTTCTTTAAGAACCACATCTATACATGTGAACTGGGAGTGATTTTCTCATATTCCTTAAATACTGTGAATATAAGAGCTAACAATTGCCTACTACTGACTGCTGTTACACATAAAAAGCCACAGAGGGTCCCCTGCTGCAGTCAGTTCACTGTTGTTCTTTCCACATTATTATTCGCTGCATACTTTGTCAAACTATGTAAATATTTCTTCAGTCACACGCAGCACTGGAATGCCATTGAGAGTGAATGTGCTCGCTTAGGTTTTTCCCACCACCTAATTATGACAGCCAGCCTATAGTCACAGTCAATCTTTATCAGAACCTCTGGGCAAAAGCATTTTCAACACATTTCCACTGTTTGATCCCAGTCACAGCCAAATCCCCAGAGTACACTCATCTTAGCCTGCTCAGAAGACAGTAAACCCCCTTCAGTCGAGATTTAAGGAATACAACACAAATTCCCCGAAATCCTGGTTCACTGTAATCCTAATACTATAAGAGGAACCAGGATTCCCAGTGATGTCAGGATCCTTCTGGATGCAACAGGATTCTGTACAGTGTGTAGTATGTGAAACTGATTTGAATATACTAGATAGATTTAACTTGACATTAAACTCGGACAAATGTTATGATCTTTTCTCTTTTTTAGATGCAAGATCGATTCATAATCCTGGATTACATCACTGCAAAGAAACCATTAGAGATCGACTATTATGTAATAAACAAGACAGATAGACAGATAGATAGATAGACAGATAGACAGACAGACAGACAGACAGATAGATAGATAGATAGATAGATAGACAGACAGACAGACAGATAGATAGATAGATAGACAGACAGACAGATAGATAGACAGATAGACAGATAGATAGATAGATGCAGCTCCTAATTAACCAGTGCATAATGTGGTAAGCCAAAAACCCTGTAACAAAACCCTCTCTGTGTTCATCAGCCATTGAGGCAAGCCGCTCTTGGAACACGCCACCCATACTAGAATAATGGGCCACTTTACAGGCTTCCAAGTTAGTTCACAGAATCTAGAGCTGGGAAACCGCTAGCACAGGGTTCATGGGGAGGAGGGGCAGTTTAATTGTTTCCTTCGTTTTTGTTTTTGTAACCACCCCTCCTCTCTCTCTCTCTCTCTCTCTCTCTCTCTCTCTCTCTCTCTCTCTCTCTCTCTTCTTTTTTAGTTCTGAAAAGAGGGCTGACAAACATGCAATGAAGGGGATTGTTGTGTGTTCCGATGGAGAAGTGGGTGAGGTAAACAAAACTAGACTGTAGGGTCTATCAGCTGGGCTCGTCGGGATGGGATAGGCTGAGCAGTGGGGAGCAGCACACATGCAGAGGTAGGATTGGTCGGGGGTCTGTGGAGTAGGAGGGGTGAGGGTAAAGGGCCCTAAGGGAGAGAGAGCAAAAGGGGTTTATTCCGGAAGAGGTGGTGGGAGGTGGACATGGGTGCTGAGGTTACTCCTCCGAGTGTGGGCATTGTATTTGGTGCCGAAGTTCTCATGCATGTCCCGTTTTGGCTCCCTAAAATGTCCGAAAGTGATGAAGCTCTCCGCGATTAAGCGGACAAGTGGCAGCTCTGCTCTGCGCTCCCACAGCTCAGGCTATTTACACACTCAAGAGGAACATTAATGCCAGTCGATCCCCCAGAGCTGAACAAAGAAGCACACAAACCTGCCTCAGAGGCCCATTACGCACTTAATTGAGGATTTGCGGAATAGTAAAAAGGGGCAAAGGAAGAGGAAGGTGGGTGAGAAGGGGAGCGGTAGTGGGTGAAGTGGGCAATGAGACTAGTGTTACTTAAATTAAAAAAACTTTTTTACATTTTTTTTAGTTTCTTGTTATTTTTTTTCTGTGTTCCCAGTCAGGTCAGACCTCGGCTGATGGCAGGAAGATCAAATGTGAAAATGATATCTAGCTACATCTTTGTCATCATATGGAAACTCTGGGCATCGTCAAATCCTTCTATTCATCCTCTTCCTCTTTGTTCCCCATTCACTGATCCTCCCATTATCCTCATTATGAAACTGTCATAAAAGCTTTACTCTAGAAAAGAAGGCTATGAAGTGAAAAGCAGCTAGAGCAACTCCTACGGGATACAACAGATTTTTCAAAAAGCTCAAAAAAACTATTCATATTAACACATTTTGAATGCTCTTTTGATTCTGTAAGGTCACATGGTCCAGTATTTGAAACTGTCAAACATTTAGAATATATAGAATCTCGCTTAAATTCAAGTGAAACTAATCTTACTGCATTATTGTCTTTTGTTGAGTTATTATTGTCTGTGTGTTGAGGCATAAGCTTCACAGAGCAATTGCATAAACAAAGGTAGCTCCATCAGATAACAAGCGTGAATCTGTCAGACTGAATCTTGTGACAGTTGTTCAGATGAAGTCTTCTATTTGTCGAATCACTTAATTTGCTTTATGACTCTTTTGTTGCCACACAATGAGATGATTGTTCTCAGTGGCATGGTCTTTGGTGCCAAGTAAAAAAAAAAACTAAACAAACGAGATCCTCCTCTGTTCACCCCCTCTTCCCTTTACCAATCACTCTCAGAGCAATTTTCGTGACTCCCCCTGCTGACCTGAATTCCAATGCAGCAGGTGCCAATGGGATGTGGGTGGTTTGCGGTTTTCGGGGAGGAGGACAGTGGCAGTGGTGAAGTTGTGGGTGGGATGAGGCCTTCACTGTACCGCAGTAAACACTGACTCAATCCCCTCTTGGGCTCCTCACCCAGTATGTAAATGTTAATGTGCGATATTAATTCTGTCCTTTTTGAAAAGAAGGACTGAAAACTACAGCTTTAATCATTTAAATTTGTGCAGACACAGCCACTATTGACCAGATCAAGTTAGTCCACATGTGAGAGGAACTCGTGTGCGTGTTGACTGTGTATTTAAACATGTGTTGGCCTAACTTTCTTATCTTATCAACTTTGGTGGAAATTTCTTCAACTTGTGGACTCGGCAGGCTATTAGTACACATGTGTGGGCTACTCTGACCATGACTTTTGACCTGTGTCTACCAGGTGAGACCAAACAAAAAATTCCCACATGGTCTTTGAATCGGCTACACAGCCATCTCTAATCTCTAAATGTCTGTAAAAACACACAATACACTAAAAACTATAAAGTTGAAATGACACCAAATAACAATACAATTTCACAAGTCACAATAAATGTAAAACAATCTGACTGCGTGCAAAGCACATACATGATAAATCACAACAGAAAACTATTTTGGGTGTTTTAATATATAGAGGTTATTTGGCTCTTGAATTGTAAACCTTTGGCACTTTAGGGTATATTTTGTTTTCAGATTATCTTTTATATTCATGCTATTTTGTCTATTTTAAAGTTGCATTTATATGATAGTTGCACTATGCACTTTGAGCTCATCAAAGCAAGTTCCTAACAACATTTGTTGTAATGGTAATAAAGTTAACTCAACTCTACTAAACTAAATCTGTAGTCACTGTATTTTTCCCACATGACAGCTGTCAGGTGGCTTTCTTTACCTGTGTTGTGGGAACATGAGGGAATATTACATTTCCACAGTAGACTTACGTACAAAAACAAGTTGTATGGAACTGAAAGTGGAATGAATCCTTTCTACATACAAGGTTTACAAATGAGCAGCTACTAAAAGGCAGCTCCCTAGGAAAGAATTGTGTTATGTGTTAATTAGTAACACACATGGTTCCACTTTTGGAGGTTATGTTCCATCTCTTACACATCATCACAGATTTTATGGGCAGCATAATGATCGCTGCTGTCTCATAGCAAAACTGAAGAAATGCCTTGACCAGTGGAGATCTATCGTTTTGCCGCCCAGCAGCAGACTTGCTGGTGAATGCCTCTGTTTCTGTTCCTGTGCAGTCATACAGAAGTGAAGGGGAACCAGGCTCTTTGTTTGGCCAACCCATGGGAAAGACCTCACTCTGTTATGCTCTCTGAGAACCGAAACACTGATTCTATAGGCAAGACTTCAAGAGCCAAAGAAAAGGGAAAAAAAGAGCATGAATCCAACATATTAGGAAGATTCACATCAGAAAAACAGTCGTGAGGAGGAGATGAATCACAATTCAAGGCTCGAAAAGCAAAGAGTCGGCAAAGGAATACCGGGAAAATCAAGTGCAGAAACAAATGAAACTGGATGATATTAAGGTAATTAGGAAGGACTGAAATGAAAGAAACAGCTAAGGGAAGAGAAAGAGGAGTATTGAGAAAGTGAGAAAAAGAGAGACAGAGATAGACGAGCATGAGGGTGGTAAAGAGTGAAAAGAGGATCTGGATGGTACTTTGGCAGCTTCCGCGTGTTCCCAGGAGGATTACTCAAGCACTAGATGCCACAGACTGCCAGCAAGACCACAGAGAAGCTCCATGAATGGAGACACACACAAGCACACACATACATGCAAGACCCCCCCCCCCGACCGTCGTATTCTGGTGTCTATTTCACCTGTTTTCTCTCCTCCCTCTTTTGTTTTCCAGTTCTACTGACCTTTACTCTTCCTTCTTCTTTCATTCCTCCACTTTCCCCCAGCTTGTTCCCCCACCTCCCTTTTTTCACTCTCTATCTTCCTCACCCTTTCTCTCTCACTCTCTCTGCAGCCTTTCCAAGCAGCAGTGAGAGCACAGGAGAGGTTTGACTTGGCCAGCCACATACAGGTAACATATGCTCCATCTTCAGGCTGCTTGTGCGGCCCTTTAACATCCTCATGCATGGGCAGAGCTCTCTGTCTAGGAGGAGAAACAACCCCACCTTCTACTCACTCCATCCTTTGGCCTTTTATCTGTTTTCAACCAAAGAAAGAGTACTATATTTTACAGTCTGTCCTCCCATTCTTTTTCTCTTTCTGTCACTCCCACATATTACAGTAAAGCTACTCTCCCACTCTATCTAACACTTCTGGCAGTGCAAAATCTCAGTTTCTCTGGCAGAAACTGAAGTGTTTCCACATTGTTCTTCCGTTGTATTGTTTTTCTCAGGTGCTAAACATTATGAATATTATAAGGAACATTATGGAGCAGCATACAAAATATAAGGCAGCAAGGAAAATAGGCCAGCACTATCTGCTGCCTGCTTGCTTTCTAAGTTGTCAGACGTTATATACAAATATAACTAATTCTCACTATGAAAACAAGACCATATTATCACATTCTATCCACTACATGTGAACATCTCATAGGATTCAATTAATCTTTCAGCTTACTCTGCAGTGTCAATGCAATTTTCTTTTAATCAGTTCATGCCTGCTTACCGGTGTTGGCTCATTTGCCATTCGGTCTACCATTCCCAATCTTTTATGAGTATCAGATAAATCCATCCACAGGATTCTTCTCTTAATAATTTTCAACCACAGTCGACTACTTTAATCAATCCATAAAACCGTTGACTGATTGCTAAAATCTCATTTCCATGGTAAAGCAGTCAATGAAGAAGCTATCAGTTAGCCAGCATATTGATTTTTTTTTTTTTTTAACCAGTGTGCTGTTACTTCCTTTTCCTTTCCGTATTATTTTACCCTGGCTTGCATAGCTCCACAACTACCCTCCCCCTATGTGTGTGTGTCTGTGTGTGTGTGTGTGTGTGTGTGTGTGTACCTCACACAGCCTATATTAAACAAAAAGGCACACTCACAAACACACATGTTCATGTAAACACCTACTCTGCCCTGAGTACCCTGAGCGATGCTTACCCGAATTAATGGAGCGTCTTCACAGATGGTTTACATAACAGATTCTAAGAAATATGATTTTGACTCATTTCACTTCCAGTGGGAGATCAGCGACGCTGCAGGGTTTTGTCTGGGAGTGTGGGCGCCTTTGTGTGTTGTCTATGCGCCTGTATGCGTGCAGGATTACTTGGATGCAGTTATGCCCAAAAGGGTTGATATACTTTCATGATTCCGTGTTGGACTTACGATCATTAACTTTCGTTAACGGTCACATCCAACAAACTGTTTGTTATTAACACGAATTGTTACTATAACAAACACAGCTAAATATTGATGTCACACAATTAATTTAGATTTGTTTTTTGTCCACCAGTGGCCACATCGAAGATGTGTTTCTTTAATGAAAGACTAAAAGTTATTATAATGGGTTTCAAGTAATCCAGACATAATGTTGCATTTATTTTGATTCATCCTGTCTATTCAACAGACAGTATGAATCTGAAAATGTCTGATAATAACAAAAAGAATATTAAATAGAATATAGTTCCTAGAACAGTATACGGCAAAACATAAACACCCAGGAAATCATTTGTTTTCTATTATTTTCTGACAAATGCAGGTAAGAAGGATTAATGGTACACTCCCAGATAAAAGTCGCTGCATAAATTCCCTTACACTAATGATATTCTTTTCTATAAATAAATGCTAAATATCTGTATAATGTGCACAAACAGACTCCCATTGGTGAGAGATGTGAATTCTGGCTGCATTTGCAGCATGTAACCCTCTCACATGATTAACACATGAGCTCGCCTATAAAGAAAGTCCATTCCCATACAGATTCAGAAAATACATTTATATATTAGCCTAAATGACTCATCCTGCCTTTCAGCATGTGTGAGCATGCCTTGAATGTCTGTTGTGCTCATTCATGTAAGGCAGCAAATGTCACAGTAGCCTACAGTAGTTTAGAGAGCAGCCTCTGGGATAAGGACAGAACGCATTAGCTGCATGAACACTTTCCTTTACAGATTCTCCCAGCAATTACACTGAAGGCCAAGGACTCTCCAGATCCCAGCCCTGCCACACAATGCACATGGTACAGCCAGTTCCTCTCACCAGCGTCACCAGTGGAAAAGAACCTGCCCATTAAAAATCCAACATATACACTAGTCATGAGAAGGACCACCTCCTCTCCAGGCTTCATGCATCAACATGCTGTTGACAGGAGCACCCACAAACACACCCTGTACAAGTTACAAGCCAAGAGTAATGCTGAAGGCGACCAACTGAGGGTGCCAAGAGAGTTGGTTTCCATGGTGACATCGATGGTGCTATTGGATAACTGCGCTCGTGTGTGTGTGTGTGTGTGTGTGTGTGTGTGTGTGTGTGTGTGTGAGTGTGAGTGCACGAATTAGTGCATGCGTTTTAATATGAAAGAGGGAAAGGGCTGCAACGATTGGCTCAAGAGGTGGGTGGCGATAGTAAGGTAATAATAAGCACTCAGTTTTTCCTTCCAGGAGCATTTCCTCGCCCTGTGCAAAATAAAATGCTTCCCTGAAGGAATTTCATCGTGAAATAAAAATAAAAAAACACAGCGAGGTTATGGACACAGGGAATGCCATAGACTACTCTATTGCTTGGCCATTTGGCGAATACAATATGCTGCAAACATTTCATTTTCAAGGAAAGATAAACTACAGAAAACACTGCATATCACAGTGCAAGCGGGTTTCTTCCATGCCAAATATCTGATTTTTTTATTAGTGAAATTGTAAGTGCAAGCCTAAACAAGTGTAATTTTTTTTTTTTTTTGACACTTTGTGAACTCAAGCTACAATTCGTTTAGTTATTTCAAAATCACTAGGTGTAGGCTATATGCAGAAGCGCAGTGGTGATTGTTTGCAGTTAACATACAGTCTCACCTGGTGGCTAACCAAGATGTATCAGCAAGTTGCCAAGAAATGACACAGGCTCTGTATAAAATGTGTGGAGCTCCTTCGCTGTTTCTATGAAGTTACCCGTTACAGGATCATTCCGTTCAAAGCAACTTTGTGTGCTTTGAAACATCCAACACTTTATCTGGGAAACGTTCGGCTGTTGCCCTTCGCTTTGGTTTAGAGAAGGCTGGTTTAGGCGCGATGAAATTATAGCCTACACACAACAGCCAGATATTTAACGAAGAGGTTGCTCTGCCACCAAAGTGTTGCCTACGGCTGCTGTCAACGCGCAGAGGCGCATTTGGATTGTTCCCTGTGATGTTACTGTAATTGACAGGGCATGCACGATTAACTCAGATCATTTATCTACAGCTAATCAATTTGACTTTTATTTGATGCATGCACGTCTAAAGTCATTTGTGAAACCCGAAGGAAGATGTGAGGAAATGCAGCTCTTTTGTTCACCAGTGTAATGCCTAATGTGCAGCGCGAGTAGCCTACTGTTGACGGTCCGCGCTTCGGGACTTTGCACCGCAGGTTGACACTTCTATGTCTTAATCTATGAGCAGCCTATCTATGGAATATGAATACTGCTCACAGAAAAAAACAACTCAATGGTTAATTTCAGGGAGATCTGCAAACTGGTCTTTTTCTTTTGTGTGTTTCTGAATGGTTTACCTGCATACATAACCCCCCGGTGCACCTGCAGTCATTTCTAGATTAAAGCAGTGATTTCAGTTTACCTGTGACTTGATGTGATGATAAACAGCAATTCACAGTAAGAACTCACGATCAAGACAAGCCAGTCATCTCCTCGTGCAGCTCCACCATTGCGCGTTAACTGATCCTCAAGTTAAAATAAAAACAAAACAGCATCTTACCTTTGTTGGAAACCACGGTGAAAAAAGTTTTTGGTCTTGTCCCCACGCAGGGTCTTGTCGCATCCGCTTCAGATGGGGTCAGCCACAGCGAGCAGCAGAGCGCACAGCGGTCCAGGACGGGAGCGCTTCACAGACCGAACGGAGGGATTTTCTGTCAGTAAAATCCGAGGAGCTCCGCAGCTCAGCGATCCCACTGAATGAGCTCTGCCTCACCTCACTCTTCTGCGCTTTACTCCCCCACCCACCTCCGCCCGTTTCCCCCCTCTTTGTCTCTCCAGCATGGGAATGCCAACTCCCGTTGGTTGAAGATGCAGCCTATACGGTTCCTATCTCTCTCTTTCTCTCTCTCTGTCTCTCTGTCACCCACTCTCTCTCACACACATCCTAATTTGCCAACATGGTCAAAGTTGATGGGAAACCTGTTCATAAGGAGGTGTAGTGCAGGGAGCTGGAATCATGAAAATCCCCCAAAGCGAGCCTAACCACAGAAAGTAGCCTAATTAAATCATGCATTAACATGCAGAGGGTGTGCTGCAGGTTCTCTGAGCCTCTCTGCCCTTATTGGCCAGTCTTTGATGATTTTATGACCTTTATTTTGTTGCCCTGGCTAGAGATTGAAGGTTAAAAATCATTAAAGCCAGCGCTTAATTTCCATGACTAGAATAGCATCCTATAGGCTAACTAATCTTCTACAGTCCATTATTATGCACTGCAGGTAGGCTACAACTTATATGACTGCAATTCAACAGAAAATCATTTCATTTACACAGCTCAAACTGAAGTTGGCATTGCTTTTCATTTTAGCCTTTGTGGATTCCTGTAAAACAGGTTAAAAGCACATAATATATGATCAATGTGAGTTAAAACCATGGAGGAGAGGGGCTTCGGAACATTTTTGGCTCATGTCAGGTCAGTATAAGTACTGACCTTGGTATTAGGTCTCCTCCTTATTTTTTGCTTGTCTAATAACTGAAGAAAAAAAGAAAAAAGAGAAAAAAAAGAGTTTTTGTGGTCCGTCTGTATGGAGTCAAGGATGAGGCTGAGCAAAAAGAAGAAACAATCAAGGGAAAAACTTTGGAGACATAACTGCAATTTGTCTGTGATTCAAGAATAGTGAAAACAAATCATATTATTTTTCATGTCAACATGAATATCTTTAAGAATAGACAGTTCAAAACCGTGCACCGTTATTCCCATTTTAATGATTCTCGTATGGCCGTTCTGAACAGCTGCGAACACTTTTGCCTTCAGACATGGTCGGACGACACTTCGTACAAAACAGTTCATTTTAAGCATTCAATGGCCTGTAGCGTAATGTTGTTACAGAGCCACAAAATCTCACTGAGAGGAGGTCAGGGTGGATGAATTGGTCATCAAAGCATGTGACTTTGACATGGGAGGCCGCTGTCCGCATTCTGTTTCCTAAAATAATTGTTGGTCAAACCTACCAAAATCTATTAGCTGATCTGTTGGGAAAGAGCTCTTCTGAGAGGGGGACATTTCCCCAGATGGTGACGTAGCAGCACTCAAGGTCACCCTCGTATTGCTCGTCAGACTTCTCACAGAGTACGTCAAACTTCATTGTTATTGCAATAATGTTTGGGTCAGTCAAAGATGATTGGGCAGCAAATTAGAGCCGGGGGAGTAATAAGAGCAAATCCCCAAACATGCTCCAAGAAAGAGAGCCAGAGCCAAACTCTGACTAAGCCATGCGAGTGGTGGAGCACCTGCAAAGTTTGCATTTTTGGATCAGACCCAACTGTTTTAACATTTGGGTGAGCCTTTCTGTATGTATCAAAGCTGCACTGGCTGCTGTGTGGCAGTATGCGTGTGGGCGGCACTAATTAGAGTCTTCACTGATTCTGGTTGCAGCCTTGCCTCCATCGATGAGGAAAAGGAGAAAGTAATTGTAATTGCAGGTATCAAAGGGACATGACAGTGTTATTCTTAGTGATGACTGCATTTGTTTAATTTATCAGTTTTGAGTGCTTCAAATAGCAAATTCAGCACACATCAGAAAACTGTTAAACCGTTGAAACCATTGAATCAGATTCTCCGAGTTACCCACATGTCTGTCTGACACAGAGATGTTGCGAGACATTACATTGTCAAGGAGTGAGAAGACAACCAAGGGAAATGCTTGCAGGGGGCAGTGACTGAGTAGGGGTGTTGACAGGAGCAGAACGAGTAGGTATGGGGCAGATTAAGAAGTTGATCTATTAGGGAGCAACTCCCCCGAGAGGAGGTGGGGTCGACGTAACTAGACAGTGTTAGGCTACTAAAAGAGCGGCAGTGAGTCAAAACTCAAACGGATGAAATCGATGAGGAAAACGTGATGGAAACAATGGCATTTATGTTTGTTTCATATATTCATTTGAGGACGGTTACAGTCTCCTCATTGCTTCACACAGATCTGACGTTTTTGTCTGGGGCAATTTTTCAGACGGATAATTAAGTCACAAGCTTCATACACGTCATGACTTATTCACCAAGTCGTTTGCCATTGCATTTTGTCGCATTTTCTTTTTATCGTTACACCAACTTTTCTACCTCAGCCAAGCATAAAAAATGTCTAAATGACTAGTAACAGTAACAGTAAACCACATGCTAAACTGAGTCGTTCCCTTGAGAAGTCTTTGTCCAAGTTATAGGGAACAGCAAGTTAGGCTACTTTACCTTCACCATGGTACATAGGCAAGTTAGCATCAGTCTTTTCTTCTTTGAATTGGCAGGTTACTAATGTTTAATCTCAGTCTTTCACTGGCTGTGCCCTACCAACAACACCAAAAGCTACAGATAGAAACAAGACAGCAAATGGCCAAAATCAATTGGTCCCTGATGTGTAGGATTTAAGAACTGTAACAATTCTGTCCTACTCTCTGTACAGATGAGAGCCACTGAGAGGCTAAGGAGGCTCTTCACTGTGACGCGTTGATACAAATACATACTGATGTCCAGATGCGTTTTATGATGTTTACTGAACAAAAAGGCACCGACAAGCAATTGTTGTACGGGAACAATTGAACCAAAAATGTGACAGTCAACAGAGAATATCGGAGCCCTACTCACCCTCTTTGTTTAAATGTTTCATGAACCTATAGTTTCCATTGATACAATACGACTTTTCTAAACTGGATTTATCTTTTAAAATAGGACATTTTTAATGTCATGGATTTTAATAAGTTGTTTAGGGAAGAAACCATGATTTACAGCTATCATTTGCACCTACCTCTGTAAAGGGTACATTAACCCTAAAGGGATTGAAATAGTGTTGATGGCCTCTCAGGAGCAATCAGAATACCTAAAAAAAAAGTGTTACGAGGATGTTCGAGGGTAATAAAGCTAGCAAGTCTAAAGAAATACCCCGGGGAGTTGTGGAGGTTTCCTTGGGGCAGGAGGTTAATGTATGTATTGAACCGCGTGCTAAGCCTTATATATTTGAAAGAATGGCTTCAGTGCTGGTGAACGGTACAAAGCTTTACAAGAACAACCAAGAGAATGTTATTGGCCCCCGAACAAAGAAACCACACCATACATACACATACTGCATGTTTCCTGCTGTCTTTTTTATTTAATTCCTCTCTATCTTGCTATCTCTGTATTCACTTTCTCCAGTTCCCTAGCTCTCTCTCTCTTTCACACACACACACACACACACACACACACACACTCTCTTTCTCAGTTCAGTAGCAGCAGCCAGAATCCATGCAGGCTTTCTGCAGCTGCTGTAGGAGTCAAACAATCCCAGCTATAATACATCATCATATTGCTACTTCTGGCTGTGCAATTCAGTCACAGGCCTGCATATGGATGAAAACACAGCCGAGGCTTTAAATCAATACAGCAAAATTGCTTTGTGTGTTGTATATTTATTCAGGGCTGTGTGGAAGTGTATAAATGGCTATCTTCCATTTATATAGCCATATATGGCAGGTAATGACCGGATAATACTGTGCTCTGTTTAGGTTCATACTGTTTGCATTAAAGATGCTGGAATAGGAATGGTTCTGGGGGTAGCATGATGAGTTGCTAAGGGCATTATGGGTAGAAAATGGGGGGTGGGGATAATACCACAGGGCAGTAAACAAATTGCTACTCAAAGAATAAGGCTATATATACTCTTTTATTACTGTCAACAAATCCCACCAAAAGACCAAACCCAACAATTAATTGATCCTTCTAACAAGCATTGCCAGTATAACCAAAGCTTGATATTATCACGCCGAGTGGCAGAGATGACCAGTAAAAGGACCCAAAAGCACGACCAGGAAGCAGGATGCGGCAGAGATATACTTATTACTTACTTACTTACTGCGTTTGTAACAGGATACAAACTCAGGTAAACAGGTCCGACAAGGAATAGGCAAACAGACGATCCACAAACAGGCGAGGTCATGCACAGGTAAGCTATCTAGAAACGTAGTATATTGCTGGTAAGTTATAGGCTGAAGAGCTGAGACGAACTGGCACCTGAGCCAGGGATCTCACAGGTGTTTATGGATATCAGGTGATCCTGCTGCGCTGGCGGGAAACGAGCAAGGACTTGTAAGGCAGACACTAGAAGACATGATTAGACAGGGTTAGTGGAAACAAAAACAGGGAGCCAAGGTCAGGGCCCAGAGCGGGGCGTAACAGATATATAGTATGTTATTTCTCCGTGCCATAGACCTCCATTAAAAACACATACTGTATATGAGGCACACCATTGCACTGGGTTGCACATTATTTCATTACAACAAATGTGGGCACTGCAGTTCATTTTGAGTCAATCCCAGATACAACATGCTAGTGCTGTAATTACTCACTAGTTCATCAAATGTGTATCAGTTGAAATAAGTTCCAGAGAAATGCACTATTTACTCACACACTCTTTCTCAGTTGAGTAACAGCAGCCAGAATTCATGCAATTATAGGAAGACCAAGAAAAAGAAGAACTGCAGTACATTGTAAGTACTTACATCTTCAGTAGGAACAAGAACAAGAAAGAAATGGAACACCAGACTTGTCCTTTAAATGTAAATGTTTCAGGAGATCCCACATTGTTATGTCTGACCAGAATACTAACAACAGAGCTGTGTGTGGATCCTTAGTGCCAAAATGTTTCAGTTCAAAGGATTCTTCTCCTCTCACTGAGAACAAAGCATTGAGAGCCCATCAGCCTAACTGGGAAACTGGAATGAAACCTAAACATTTTGTGTAAGTCTGGTGGTAAGTATTTTGCCCCTCCGCCTCTCCAGCGTTAACTGTGGCGTTCTCATGGTGGCATTTTCTCATCATTATCCTGGTACTTTGCTCAGGGTTGCATCTCTGTTCCCAGGACAGTCAGGACTCGGTTAAGTGTTGCCCTTGTTTCTATGGATGATGCCCTGAGAGCTAACCAGGGCCTGTGAACAGACAGTCTCCCAGCCCAAGTGGACAGGACCCTCCTCTGGGAAACATGGGACTAAGCTGCTGTTCAACTTCAGTAAATGGGTGAAGGAAACACAGAAAGTGATAGATGTTGTTCCTGTGGAGTGAAACAAAGGCACTGTAGCCGTTTTGCATTCCAATTGTGATCTTATATTATTAACATGAAGTGCTATAAATGGCAGGATATTTTTATAATCATATCAGTTATAGGAAGACAAAGAAAAAGAAGAACTGCAGTACATTGTGAGTACTTTTTGAAATAGATCTTACAAAGTGCACTGACAACTGATAAGAAAAATAGAAAAATGAATGACTTAATTACTTACTTAAACTTAATAAAACTCCACTGCATTCCAGATTTATGTGCCTGACAGCACAGAACACCTCTGGTAAGAAAGTCAGACCTGGGGAATGAAGTTGTAAAATTGCTCTGACGACCTCAGGCTATTCTCAGGCTCACAAGGTTTTATAAAATCTATTATTTATTCTGGGCCCAGTCCAAGTACTGCTGTAATAAATAAATTTCATTGGAAAATTTATGAGAGTAAAAGATGGCCAAGACAGGTGTTGTTGTAAGCCAGCTGGTTGGGCAGGAAAGGAAAGAACTTCAATTGAGGTAACAAAAGTAACAAAATGTGTGACCTTGTTCTCTGACTGAGGAGCATCTCAAAAATTGTAATTTACATTATATTTATTTTATTAATACTGATTCAAATTACTCTATGTAATGAAAGGGGTCATTGCTCAGATCTTCTTTTTTTGACCTCATTTCCAGCCATAGCAGGAAGCAGCTGTCAGTGAAAAGCTCAGATAAACACACTCTACGCTACCTGCCTAGCGCCAAATGACAGACAGTGAGAAACTAGCAGCTAGTAAACATAGGGGAACATTTAGCAGCAAAAGCTGTTTCTCTCAAGAGTTGGTTTGGACTAAAACGGACCTAAAAAGAGAGCAAATATTAGACCAGTGGCACGACTCCAAATGAATGATAACGTTGCTCCATGTCGGCTGGATGTGTAAATAGGCAACTGTTTGCCAACACGATCACCAAGACAACTTTATAAGGTGAGAATAAGTCAGTGTTGTGTTTTATCCAAGTGGTTAAAAGATCAATTAATGCAGCATTAAGATTTTACCCATCAAATTTAAAGCACTTCACGGGCTGGCTCCTACTTTTATTTCTGATTTTATTTATGCCCTATGAGCCAGGGCACAGCCTCAGATGCTGAGGCAGGGTTACTCTGAAGTGACCAGGCTTTCATAGTCAGGGTCCATCACCTTTGAAAACACCCTGTCAGAGGCTTGCAGATTCAGTAACATCTTTAAAAAAAAATCTTTTAAAAAACTGCCTTTTATTAATATTGGCCCTGATTTTAATTTTCCAGCTCTAATATGTCTTGTAGATTTCTTGTAGTTTTATTTTATCTCATTTTTGTACTTCTAATTGCCCGATTACACGTGTCTCATTGTTATGGTTTGTAGTACTGAAGTGTTTTAACCTTCATTTACTCATGTAAAGCAGCTTGTAACTTTAATTATTATTATTTTGAAATCACCAAATTAAGAACAAATGAACCAACAACCAGAGCCCAGCTCCTCTACTTTAATGCTCTTTCTTTAATGCCCCCTTTTGGAAGTGGATATAAGCTGCAGCTCCTCTATCTATATAAACTCACTTCTGAATAATGGAGGAAGGTCAGAATGGTAGTAATTGATTTAATTTGAGCACAGAAGAGGGAATTGATCTGTGAATAACGTGCTCCGTTTATGGTTGTGAAAATAGTGCAGCTGTGACCTGGATTAATTTGCTTCACAGCGTAAGCCCACTGTGTGCTCAACATCATCATCTCAACATTATGATTTCATTCTGTACTTAGTCAGTAGAATACTGTATATTTGTACATGCATACACACTGAGTTTTATACTATGATGAAAAACTCTGGCAAGCTTTACCACACCCGCATTTTCTTTAATTAAAACATGATTTTTCTGTATTTCAATACAATATGTACATCTCTTGAGTCATATGAATTGATAGAATAATTCAGTACATTACAACATATATACAGTACATACCAATGAGTACAATACAAACCATCATCAGCCAGAGGCTTGAAATGGTTTTCTGTCATTTTCGGTAATTTTCAAGTCTGTAACCTCAGGTTGATGAACCTGAATAGTGAAGTCTTGGTGCTCAGCACATCTAATGTGTTAGCACCCCCTTCAGTTAGACCACTGTGTTGTCCATTGTTTCCAGTGCTTCTGCATTGAGTAAGAAAATGCCCTTGTGCATGAGACCAAGAAAAAAAAAAGATAAGAGAGGATGAAAAACAGACAAACATAAAGGAGAGGACTGTAAGATATGAGGGCATTTAAATATTTTAGAAGCATAGGGGGAACAAGTTGAGTCACACAGGAGGATTTTTATTTCATATTGTTCTCTATCCAGTCTTTGAAGTTGGCTACGTGTGTGTAGACTGTGTAGAGGTCAGGATCACACTCCCCTTGGTCATAGCCAAAGCTCACCAGTCCCAGGAGTCTCCACAGCCCTTTGCTCTCCCCCTGCACCTGTGTGAAGCTGGGAGAGGGCTTCTGGTTGTTGCTGGCTTGGTTCTCAGAGAGGGCAGGGAGCACAAGGATTCCTCCAGTGTCAGAGGGACATATGTTAGAGGGCCCATAGTCAGGCTTCTGGCTAGCACAGAGCATATTGTCTGTGACGCTGACTGGCACGCCGTTATGAGCATACTGCTGCTCACATGGGACTACATCAGCAAGGTGAACGAGCCCAACTCTTGCCTTCTCGTCAGGACCTAAACTTGAATCAGGCAGTGGAGACCAGCCTGTCACAAGCCCTTGTCCAGAGGTTGCCTCTTCTCTCTGGCTGTCTGATAGGCAGAGGGGCAGGACCTTCTCCCCGATCCTTGCTTTGTCCAGTAACTTGACCACAGCCATGTCAGAGTCGAGAATATGGGGGTCGTAGTTTGGATGAACAACAATGGAGACCACCTAAAGGAGAAAAAGATGGACTTAGTGTGCAAGTTTGGTTAAAAAGGATCATTAGAAAACAAGATCTCCTATAGCTTACCCTCAGGTGTTGAAGATCTTTACTTTCCCTGTGGTCATCACGGTAGTGCTTCCCTACTACCACCTTGATCTTGGCTGTATCCAGAGGATACACCTTCCCCAGCTCTGTCACACAGTGGGCTGCAACCACCACACTCCTTTGGTTCACCAGAGCCCCACTGCATACCAGCTGCCAGTCAGAAGCCTGATTGTGGTTGCCAATTCCTGCTCCAACGTCCTCCTTCAGGAATCCTGCCTGGCTGTCTGCCTTGGTCACCTTGGTCTCAACTCCGTTGGTGGAGCGGCGGTAGATGGCTGCCAGCCAAGGCCAGTGAGCCTCTGCCTGCCTCTCTGGGTCAAAGGTTGGATGCTTCCCACACACTGCCAAAGAGGAGGTGAAAGGATGAGAGGGCGGAGAGGGAAAGACCACAATCAAAAGGAGGGGATGGAAAAGGAAGACAGGAAAAAATCAGACTTACATTGAGACTGTGTCAACACTAAGTGCTGTGAGACTGTCTTTAAATTGTCTTTCCCTTATGAGAGCTTTAAAACGTGCACATAAGCTTGCTATTTTAAAGATCGTTTGCCAAAATGCAAAGCAGTGGCATAGATTAACATATTTAGAGAGTAGATTAGAGTAACATATAAAATACTCAAAAGCCACACAGTCTTGAAATGTGAGAGCCCCTAACTCATGAAAAGAAGCCTTAGAGCTTGGAAATCTTTTTTTGTTTTTTTGAGCGAGAGAGAGAGTCTCGCTACATTGTTCATTAACATGGATTTACCAACCCTGCACAAAATGTTCATAAAATACACTACAGGGGATTCAAACATCTTATTCTTGTTATGATCAATCAAGTAATAAATAAAAAGACTAAAGACTTAGACTTACGTACTTTGTTCCACAATACCGTGACCAGCACCGTACAAAAAATGAATCTACCTTCAGTGTTTGTTGACATTGTTATCGATGTGTGCAGAGCTGTTTTAATAAAGTTGAAAACAGCCCACAGACCCAACACCTTTCCAGGTTGGTAGGCTGTCCATGAAGAGCTGTCACTTTTGTGACTGCTACAAATAGTGATTAAAGTGGCTGGCCCAGTGTGATTTCCCTTCACTCTGCACAGCGAGTTGAGTCTCTCATATGTATAGCATAATGAAGAAATTTAAGACCTATTTTAAAGTGATTTAGTCTGGAGGCCAAAGATTCTAAGTGGACCACTCTGTGTGGAAGAAGCCAGGGCAACCTTTGGTATTATGATATCAAAATTGTCCTTAGCAACATTATTACATTAATAGGAAGGCACAGTGTGAAAGGATCTACACTGCAACAAAGCTCTCCCATCTTCTGTATATACTGAACAAGGATGACCAAGAGTTGAAACCGGGTCTTCAGTAGCCAAATGGACACACGCAGTCTGCTGCTTCAGGGGCTGTTCAGACTTCTGTTAGGATCTGTGGTGTTTGTTTGATTTTGGTTATAGTATGGTTTTAGTTCTGGTCTTATTTTGAAAGTCTTGTTCGATGTTTGCTGTGTTCTCTGGTCCTCTTGTGTCTACCCTTGATTGTATTCACCTGTGTCTAGTTTCCAGTTTCCTCATCAGCTCCACCCTATATATGCCCGTGTGTTCCCTTTGTGTCTTGTCGGGTCATTTCCTACTGTCAGATGTTTGACGCGCTGTTGTTGCTGTCTAGGTGCCTATGCCAGTGGTTAGTGTTTTCATGTTCTATGTTCCACGCTCTATGATCTTCGTTTTGGTTTTTTCCACCGTTTACCTGGACTTCTCATGTTTCTGCACTTTTGGACTTACCTGTGTTGTTGTACCCGTCAACCTGCCACCACCAAAGTAAGCATCAATAAACCTTTTTTCACTTCCGCTTCTGAGAATGTCTGCTTGTGGGTCCACCACTTACAACCCCGTAAGTCCTCATTCCAACCGATACCACCTATATACCTAACAACTTTTAACTAATCTCAACCTATCTGGGTTCCCCAACAATGATGTCCCGTATTGTTTGCACCATTATCTTGTGCATGTTACTAAGATCTTGCCATACATGAGTGGCTGACATGTATACAAGAGCATTTATGATAAAATTGTTGGGTCCTCTGTGAGAAATGGGATAACATCTGTGGCACTGTGTTGAAACTTTTGACATTCTCCAAACTAACTACTTTTACATAAGATGATGTTGCTGATGATGAAGGAAGAGGAGACTGTTGTACATTTGATTACAGCCTGGAGGAAGCCTCCTTGTTTAATCAAAGATGTTGATCTTTTAAACTCTCGCTGCATCTATCTCACAGCTCAGCTGTAAATGTCAGCTATTGGCTTTTCATCTTAGCTGCTTAGGGAACTTTCACTGAGTAGTAACGAGAGGATTATAGCTGGCAGGAATGCCGAAAAGATTGGTGAAGAAGTTGACAACATATTGCTCAATGTCAGCAATTAGAGGCAGTGGTAATATTTTTAGAAAGTGCTGCTGCCCATAGTGGACTTTGTTAATATTGCCTCATTAGATATATGTCTGTAAAGACACAGTGTCTGAGTGACCACATCATTTTGTATCAACATATTATTGTTATGTGGGTGTAAATCACTATATCAAAATGTGTGGCAGTTAGTTCCAGTGGTCAGACAAATAGTGGTCCTCTGCTGCCCTCACCTGGTGAACAGGACACATGACGCCCGCTCCATTTCCCAGTCTTCAAGCAAGTGCGGCGGGAACTGCCAGAGTGCTGGTAGAACGGAGAGGCACACTCGTACTCTATATGTGTGTAAAGGTGGTGGAAGCCCTGAGGCAACTGGGAAAGCACTGGAGGGCCTTTAGTGGGGCCGGCAGACTGCAGCTGTCGGCCCAGCCCCGAGGAGTAGAGCTTGTGCACAGGTGTCTTTCTGAGGGGCGAAGAAGAAGCCAAAGTATGTAGACATACCCCTTAGGTTGAGTAAATGCTATTAAGTGTGAGTGCAGAAAAATGTGCTGTATGACAGAGTTTTTGTTTTTAATGCTTCAGTCACTAAATGGACAATAACTTATTTATGGAAGTCAAGCATTTCATTCCAACAATCATGCTTATTATAGTATAACATAATGCATTGGTAAACATACCTGGATGGTGTCTGAGGTGGCAGGACTCTTTGTTTAACCAGCTCTGACACTTTGGGCTCCCGACATGCTGCAAATAAACACATATGAACACACACATATATAACACATGCAATACACACACCAAAGTCCCATTAATACCTGCTGTGATTTGAATGGAGCTACTGGAACAGTGACTGGACTGTCGGGAATTTTACACTGTACCACTGTCTAATATGACATACTTTATGAGGGTTTTAGAAGCTGTAAGTAATGGCCTTAATAATGGTTCCAGGAAAAGTTCGATGTTTTGGGAAATACACTTGAAAGGATTGATACCACAATCATGCTGAGAGCGTCATCAATCTACTCATCTAACTCTCAGCAAGAAAGAGAGAAAAAGACTATTTCCCAAAACGTCGAACCAACTATCCAACTAGGTTTAAAAAACTATCATTTGGCTGCTGTAAATCCTCCAACAGCAAAAGTTGCTTTGTCTTTTATTCCTAGCTTTTTAATTCATCAGGAAAGGATGGAGGAGCCAATGGATATTTCGACCACTTATCTTTTGGCAAAGAGTGGAAGAGCAGCCAGACCAAAATCCATTAAGGACTAATTAACATTTACGGCTCCAGACCTAATGGATTACTGTACTACAAGAATCCTTTACTCCCCAGCATTTAACGTTAGCATCTGATTAGCATTTTAGAACCCTTTACTTACTGGCCAAGTTTGATGACCTGATATACATTGAGAAACCCCCTTAAACCTCTTATAAACAACTTACTCATTTTCTAAAATATTGAGTCTGCAGTACTGTCTGTACTTGTAAACCCTTTAGATGGTATGCCTTATTAACTATTGATGCAGTGACCATCAGAAAAAATGTTTTATGTACATCCCTACAGAAATGTATACCTCCCACAAACAACCAGCGTCATCATCAGTAATTAAAAACAGACAGTGACCATACATGATGACAGTACCTCTGACACAGATGGGTTGTTTGCCACTCCAGGTACCATCTGGCTGGCAGGTACGTCGGGCATCACCGCTGAGAGCATAGGAGTGGTTACAGAAGAAGTCCGCTGTGTCAGGCTCCACCCCGGCCACCAGCTGGTGGTAGCCATGGTATAGGCGAGGGAGAGGCGGGCAGCTTTTCTCTGGAGGAGGGGAGCAGACAGTAGATGAGGGTGAAGGCCAAGGAGAAGGGGATAATATTCATTTTTATTTTTCTCAATGAGTTTCTTACCAGTGAAACTTTGGTTGACTTCTTTCTCCTTTTCTTTTTCTTTCTCCTCGCTCTCCCTTTCCAGCTCCTCCTTTGTTTTCTCAGCAGAATCCTTCTCTGTATTGTCCTCTCTTGTTGTTTTTTCCTCGCCTCCCGCTCTGTACATGGTGTACTGTGTAATGTTAACTCTGGTGGGAATGATTTTCCTCCCCGGCTCTGGAGAACCTATGGTATTATTTTCTTTCTGTCTGTCCTTTGTATCATATATAATTGTGTTGTTCTTTGTCATTTCCAGTTCAAATATCTCCACTGTGTTTTCACCCTCAGCTACGACCGTCGTCAGCTTGGTATCATTAGGGCCGACTTTGCCTGGATCTCTTTTTCCATTCACCTGCTCCTCTTTTCTTTCCTTCTCTTCTTGTCCTTTGTCTTTTATCACAACTATTTCTGTGATATCCGTCTTTTCTGTCTCCAAGTTTGTGTCTGGACTGCCTTCTTTTTTCTGAGGTGGCTTTCCTACCTCAGGTTCTTCCTTTTCAACTGTATTCAGGCTGTTGTCTGGGCCTTTACCATCCGCTTTATCTTTGCTGCCTCCAGTGGGTTTCTCTGACCCAGTATTTCTTTCCTCCAGCTCTCCTTCATTCCTGCCCCCAGCCACAGTTTCCTCTGGAATGGTACCAGTATATTTATCTTCTGTGTCGACTGCTGTTGTATTATCGTGCCCAGTGTTTATATCTTTCCCTCCAACACTTTCTTTTTCTCCAGTTTGATTCTCTTGACCTTTCTCTTCAGTTTTGCTGATATCTTTGTCGCTGTATGTATCTGTTTCTTTGCCTTTTTCTGTCTGTTTTGTCTTGTCTTTGTCTTTTTCTGCTTCAGTGAGAGTGTTATTCACTGTGGATAAAGAACATAAAGAAAGATTGTTATTGAATTGTCACTTAGCAGCTGATTGCAAATCTTTTTGCTCAAAGTTGGCTCATCAGGCTGAATGGCTCTAGGTACTCATTTTCCTGCTCCATCAAAGACTCTCATCCTGATTAAAAACAAAGTAGAATTAACTGTATGTCCTTTGCACTATTTGCACCGACTCTGCATTTTATCTCTAATCCAAATTATTTAATTGACTTTGTTTGACCTTGGGTGCAAACCGGGGGAGTCCCACTCCAGGTGTTGTTAGGGAGGCAGGTTCTCTGGGAGCTCCCACTGAGTTCAAAGGGCTGGTAGCACAGGTACTGTAGAGCAATGAGGACATCATTGGGTCCATAAACCAAGAAGTGGTCCCCATGTGTTGGCTTGGGTGGTAAAGAACAGACTCTTTCCACTGGCACTGGAGACAGGAAAGAAAATCAGGCTTTTAGAAGCTGCAAATCGTCCTTTTTCCACAATCTGCACCATCTCTGGGGCAGTATGTATGGCAGCCAGAAACAAGCAAATGACACACATGAGTTTCCCAGATCCCAAATTTTTAATTATTTGGCAGAGAAAAACAATTCACGTTATCTTACCACACTCTGGGGCAGGCGCACTCCAAGTGCCGTCACTCAGGCAGATGGCAGTACGAAACCCCCGCAGCTCAAAGCCAGGATCACAACGGAAAGTGATGCGTGCCCCGGAGTGATGAAACAAACCCTCTGTGGATCCATGGGTGGGCACCGGAGGCCTGCGGCATCCCACCACTGAGTGGAAATATAGGCATGTGCATTTTATTCATGAACACATTATTTTCCTGTTTCTTAGATGAATGCTGGATCAGCAAAATTATAAAACAAGCATTAGTTTACTGCACCCCCCTGCCGTAAAAGACCACACAAATAGACCTTCAGTGAGTTCATTGCCTTCTGGTGTTTGCAGTTCAGACAGGTAGCTCACGAACCAAACTCTCAGCTCTCAGCCTCATTACTCTTAATTAAAAAATATCCAGAGCTCTAAAAGCATAGCCCGCTACCTTAGAAGCTCATAAATGTATAATTTTACCCATTGTAGTATAGTGTGAACAGTTCACAGCAAGACTTTCACACATGGCTTGTAAATGCGGAAGAAATAGATACAATAAAAGAGCTTTAGTCAAACTGTTCAACTTTCCAGTGTTGTAAAAGTGGATTTTATGAAGTGAGGTAGTAGAGGTTGGTATTGTGGTGGTGGAATACTGTGTGTCACTCTGTTATGTGACAACCTACGGATAAATAAAAGTATCCATGTCATAAATGGGGAAATTATTGTGTAATTCTTTTTGTATTTTTGCGATGTTCTGTTTCTTGGTGAATATATTATCTATTTCTATCTTAAAGGCAGACTGCAAATGTGCACACAAATGTTGTGGTAGGACTGCGCCACCCACAAATGAGTTCACAAAAACCCAAACACACATGTTAACACTAAGGTTATCATACCATTACAGTGCTCTCTGTGAGAGTTTTTCTGTGTTGTTGACTTTAAGCTGAGTCAGACCTATGAAATGCACTATCTGTGGTTTTATAGTTTCAAACCAAGGAACCCTCCCAATAATCTGGGCGTTCCAACCTTTTGCCCCTTAGCGGATGGGGAATGCTGCTGGCCAACCAAAAGTGGAAAAGTAAACTGTAGTTCAACTCCTTTGAATGTGTTTTTAAACAAAAGTTGAAGCATCCTGAGGTGCTGTGGGCATTGTTGTTTTGTGCTTAAATGATCCATCTTCTATGTCGGATTTTTTGTCCACAGACATAATGAGATGGGTCTGGAGTTATTGGGGTGGGACGCTAACATACTATCCATCACGACACATACTGTAAGTAAATCATCATTCCTTTCGTTAATGCCTTGGAAACTATGTTGAACACTGCACTCCAAAACAGATTACACTCAAGATAGAGAGAGAGAAGAGAAAAGAAAAGAAAAGGGGAAAGAAATGGTTTCCTATCTTAAGTTTCTACGATAACATGTCAAGATTCTCTCATACAGAATGAGTTTTAGCTCAGGCTTACAACAGATGACAGGTTGATTATTGGAGACACGATATACGGCTGATGTCAGGTTCATACTTAAAATTCTCCATCTGACTCCGGGGCAGAAATGTAGACTACATTTCCTCTACAAAATGTCAGACATTAGCGTTATTCCAGCTCTCTTCCATTAAAATTAACAGCTGACGATTCCTCATGGGAATACAGATGAATGCACACTGTGTGGAATGAAACTCCTGCCGGTTTTACGGGTGCCTGATCCAATGGAAAAGCTGGCTCGTGTTATAGAAGTAGAATTGTTTCACCATTCGTTTTATAGACTCGAATTTAGCCCTAAAAATGACACCACAAAAAAACAGTGAGTGGGGTTCAGGAAGTCTGTTTTTGCAAGATCTTAAGGGAGGTGTATTGGATATAAAAACACAAGTTAGGGTTCACACACCCATAAATAAAAGACCTTGTAGGCCAACCGCACCCTGACCCTGGGCAGTACCCCACCTGACGAAGTGGAGCTCTGCCAGTGTGCTGGTGCAAAATGACCACACACCACAGATTAAAGGTGGCATATAGTGGGTATATATTTTTTTCTTCTCCTCATTCTTGATTCTCCATATATTTGGTTGTAGCATTTGTCCCTTTTAACTTCTTTCATCAGTCAGTTTCTTTGACAACTCACCTCATCTATCTATCCACAACAATATCAGTTTATGCATCAGTCGGTTCAATACTGCTTAATTACATGCACACATATTTGTTTGAATATGCAGCCCATCTGTTGAAACTTATTTTATGTCTTGAAAAGCTGACTGACCAAAACCATAGATGGGATTGCGTGGACAGGGAAGGCAGCTGGCCTGAACCTAGTCCAAACCAGAGACTTTTCCCTTGTGACAGTGAATCACTGCCTGACTCTGGGCGGCAACAACAGCACAAAAAAAATAATTTAAAAAATAAAAGGTTTTCGGGATGAGTCTCTGCTCGATAAGTTCGTTGTAACTAGGTGTCTGATTTCAGAGGAAAATTACAAAAATAATTCAGATATTTCGTGTGTCAATACAGTAAGACACATCTTTCAGATGACTTGAGAGATGGAAAATTCAAGTCATGCCTACAGTATGCCATAAAGACTGGCTTATTCTTCACCATGATTAAAATCTGCAGGCATTTTTTTCTTTCCCAACTAATATTTTTTTCCCCCAAAACATAAAATATCAGTATTTTTCAAGCATGATCATACAGCAGAGACTTCAATTATGTTACAGACTCACCATTTTCACATCTCCTGCCTGTGTAGCCAGCCAGACAGGCACAGTGGTAAGTGTAAGAACTGTCCAAGATACAAGTCCCGTCATGCAAGCAAGGAGAGGAGATGCAAGCTGTAAACATACAAGCGTGTGACATTAGGGTACAAGAAGAAATGTTGCATTTATTAGCAGCATAATGATACAATCTGTATGCCAAAAGGAATGGCTGTCCACACCAAGCTACATCAAGGGCTTCATGTTCAAAGCTGGCACTATTTAAATGTCATTTCTAAATGTGTGTGGGCATTTCTACACAGAAAGCCTCTGTTTACTTTTACTAGATCTGGCTTAGCCACTGGTAACTTATGCGCACGTATCTGTGTGTGTGTGTGTGTGTGTGTGTGTCTGTTTTGGAGTTTGTAGACCTTGAGAATGAGGACATTGCTGGAAAGTGAAGACGTTCTGGTTGGCCCTCACTTTCTCAACTCAACTGTTAGCAGGCTCAACATCCTGATGATGGCTCTTGTCGAAACGTGTAGGTGTCAGTCATGCACTGTTAAATGCTTTTTATTATACACTTGACTGTGAGTTCCTTGGAAACGTTCTTTCTTGTTTGCATTTGTTGTGGCCCATGGCTGTAAAGAGCCTCTTTGTTCATTGAGTATGACTTTACAAATGACTTTTTATTTATTGTCTAAAAAGCAAGAGCACACTCTTGTTGGGCTGTTGTTGGATTAGGACTTGGTTTTGGGTTTAAGGTTATAATTTCCCTTAGGCTATTAATAATAGCATATAACTTCTATAACAATAAATGTAAATTGTTAGTAGTAAATATGTATGAAGTAGTAATAGTGGCATTTTTGTTGTTGTTGGTAAATGATATTGGTATTTGACCTGCCTGAACTCTCCTGGAAAGTGGCAAAGAATCCATCAAAATTCTTGTAACCATCAGACACAAAGAGTATGTGCAGACTGTTGCCAGAGCTCCGAACGGGGGCAGGTCTGTTGTTCCCACAGAATCGAGCGACAACACGTGAGTTGATGCTGTCACCGTCTCGGATCTCCACGTAGTCATAACGACAAGAATGGTGAAACTCCAGACTCAGCATCATGAACCTGTTGATGAGTAACAAAAAAAACAAACAAAAAAAAACATGAAGCAGTAAGTGTCTGAAAAACAAACGTAATAGTGTTAAGACGCGGACAAGTACATTTTCAAAATAAAATAAAATAAAATAAACTTTCCATCACTGGAAATGATTTTTACTGTTACTCAACCTTGACACATTTTATGGACATGACGGTGGCATGAAGGAAACTGACAGAGCTTTTTGGTGTAAAAGTTTCTGTTGTGTTTCTCCTGTATTGGTGTTTTCCTGGATTATGAGAGCGCCGGGGGTCCCTGGCAGTGCCACACAAGCTGGCATCACGATACTGGCGCTTTAAAATCTTAAGCCAGCAAACAAGTAATGAAAAGTAATGATAGCTACTGAATACATAAACAGCTGCTGATTTGCCCCACTATTACATGGCTTACTGCTCTTAATGGTGTGTGAAATGCGTCTCAGGTGCCACTACAGTTAAAGATTTAGATTCATGTTTTTTTTGTTTTTTAATGTAACAAAAATTAGTGAGAGTAACGTTGTTTACAGCAGGGAAGATTAAAGGAAAGGAGTAACCTGAGATCAGCATGACTAAGACAGGTATTGGCAAGTAAGTAACCATATTACTGTATGCACCAACTTTGTACCAGTATTATATGAACTAAGATGAAATATTTGAGATAAAGCACAATAACTTAGCAACAACAATTAAACAGCACATCAATAAACCAAAAACGGATGTCTATCTTTGGCTTTGTGGCTTTGGCAGGGTTTAGAGACATCTTAAGACATTTATTCACCCCCAAATTTAATAGATCATTTATCGTTAACACTCTTTATGTGCCTATTTAACAGTGCAAATATAAATTATGTTATTGGCAATAAGTATTGCTGATAAACAGCATTACCCATCCCAGGCTAAATAAGCATCTCGTTATTTCAGATCAGCAGCTGTTAAATGTCTATAAAATATACCCATGATTGCTGAGTAAACATGTTGATATTGTTGATTTGATTTGATTGTTGCTGATGTTGATTTATTATATATTAATATATATTTATTATATTTCCAAAACAAGTAGCATCTCTAGGTAATGTGTTAACAGTTCCAAAACATTCAACCTTTAATACAGTCAGGACATACAGAGCGAGTGGCTGTAGGGCCAGTTTCAATGTGAATTTAAGTGAGTATAATAACTGTTAGGAGAAATTTGCATACACTTTCAATTCATGAGCTGTTTCGTTCAGTTGAAGTCAGAGTGTGACATTGAGAGGAGTGCCAGCTGGATTAAGAAAAACACAAAGGAGTCTCCTTTCCCCTTCTCTGCAATTTCAGATGTAATCTCCATGGCCTTAAATTGGAACGGACATGAAGGACTGATGAACTTTATACAAGACACTGGCATGCACCCAAATCCTCTAATTTGACCCTTTATCACAGACCCTTGGGTCAGGGAAGCTTAGACTAATGAGGTAATGCTAAACGTTAGCCTGCAGCAGCTACAAACAATTCATGCCTGCTGTAATAGACGTAGTTAAAGACAGAGGAAAATCCTTCCAGTAATTCCCCAGTCACTCCGGCACAGGCTAACAGCTCTTTTTCATTTAGAGGTTTGTTGGATTATGTTACAAAGGACGTATATATATTAGTCATCTCTATATTGATATTTGTTGTCACAGAATGGATTCAGCCTAGCAGTCTTTGCTTTTCACAGTTCACGGTTGTTACGTTTAATGCAAAGTTTAATATATAGCAGAAAAAACACTTGCAATCATTAAATCTCTTTTATGCACGTAACAAACCACCACCATATGCAGGGCACGCTCAGCCTGTATCTAACTGTATGGAGCTTTTGTTCTGTTTAAACCCTCTAAAACTCTGCACAAATGCTCGCCTGTAAAATGCTGTATGCGTAATGGAGAAAATGACAGAAATAGAAATTTATCACAGGACTGAAAAGTAATAACTTTCTTGAAAAAAAAGGGGGTGTTGTGGTTTCCAAACTTTGCCGTAGACTTGCCGTCCGTCCATGACATACATCTTGCAGAAATATCTGAACTGAGCGGAAATTTGACTTAAGCAGGCCAGCCATTAATAACTTTTACAGATGGACAATGACAATCCCAAAAACTGAAGCTTTAATGCCAGATGAAACTATTGACACAAAGGTTTGCAATTTTCTTACATATTTATGTGTCAGCTGTGGTCATTTTAGCCACATCAACTATTATTTGTTCACTTGTTGGCTATGCAACCTAACAGGTTTCTCCGTGTTCTTCAGTTGAAAGTTGTTCCAATGAAAACTGTTGACAGCAATGTCTGTGGATTATTCAGAATAACCAGGACACTGTTTCTGAAAAGACACTTTGCTGTTGAATCTTTTAATGTAATTTTTAGCCACGGTTACTTTGCAGCGTGACTCTAGGGATGGAAATGTTGGATTGACTATCAGCTGGTCCACCACTTTGATCCAGACTGAAATATTTCAACAACTATTGGATTACCCTGAAATATTGTGCAGACATTTGTGGTCCCCATTTTGCATTTGTCCAATTCTTTGGTTTATGACAAAATGCCAGAAATCTAATACCACTCCCGTCGGTCTCAGCTGTACTTCGTATTTGGTGCTAAAATAGTAAACTATGATTGGGAACATGGTAAGCATTATACCTGCTAAACATCAGCATGTTAGATTTATCACTGTGAGCATGTTAGCATGCTAAAGTTAGCATTTAGCTCAAAGGACCTCTGTGCCTAAGTGAAGCCTCACAGAGCTGTTAGCATAGCTGTGGACTCTTAACCAAACAATCTATCCTGTGACTTTACCCATCATGCTTCGTGATAGGCAAAAGAAACTATTATCAGTAAATATTATCACTAACCTTCCTGATGTGACCTAACTGATATTACCTCCAACATTTGCTCTGATGACACAGGCAGGTAAATGAGGACCAGTGAACAACCATAGAAGGAATTTATAGTCTGACCTTAGTTCTATGGTAAAGGGACGCTCCACCTGTATGGTCCACTCACACCGAGCATTGTTGGGGTAACTCTCCAGCACCAAGTGGCCTTGCTGTTTACGGATCACTCCCCCACACTCTGAAACACACATGGGAAAGAATTCCATTTTTGGAAAGTTGTGCAGAAACTCTGGTGCTATTTAAATTTCAGAGGCAGTTAATTACAGCTTAATTATTATTTTGCGGGTCTACATTCAGCTACTGTGGTTACCATTCAAACCAAAAGCAATTACATTTCAGTTTCCAAAGCCACTGTAAGCCCTATGTTGTGCTCATCAACATAAAGAAGCATAAATACAATACACACAGGGACAACAAAGGCTTTCATCAGCCTTTTCAGGTTCTGCTTTTAATTAAATGTATGCTTGTTGTGCCCCTTGGCAGAATATTTGCATATTGAGAAATTTACAGTCAGCATCCAGAGGGTACATATTAAATTGTTTTACGGGATTCCTGATAGTTGACTCTGACTTGTCATTCAGCTCCTCATGGAAACCTCCTGGGCATATGGCAGCCTTCCAAGCTGGCATAGCTGTCCCAAATGAAGATAAATCAGCAGGGAAGGAAATAATATGGTATTCATTTTACTTTAAAAAAAAAAAAACATTTAAAGTAAAGCCATGTAGGATCCATTAATTGAGAGAATGAAGAGACTTACTCATGCAGTCTCCACCAGACCAGCCAGGCCGACACTCAGCGCAGTATTTACCACTAATGAAGAAGTCATCCCTGGGCCCCCATGTCCCATTGTTACAGCGCTTACAGTTCTCAAATATACTGCAACCTGAAAGAAAGAGAGCCAGAAAGAAAATGACAGTAAAGAAGGAGCCAGGCTGGATACAAACAATTTACACTAAGTCTTTCAAAAGAGCTGTTATAGTTTGTCAGAATTTTCCCCCAAACAGCTTGAGCGGTGTCACCCACCTTCACCAGACCCCGGCCACGTTTCTTTTAAATCAGTTCTGCTAAACTCATTAAGCTCATCTCTCATTACAACAGAACGTACAAACATATTGCTGCTTCCTAAAATAGAAATGTGGAGAAAACCCCCTGAAATGGCTTCCTGGGAGGATGGCTTTTTACTTAAGAGACTGCCCTGTCCGTGATGTGCAGGCATCCATTATAGTCTGGTTTTTCTCCCCATAAAGGAAAGCATGAGTACATTCAAGCTGTGAAGAAAACGTGACATACTTCTATAGGCGGATGGCATGTAGGAAAATAACATGAGGAAGGCAAGAGTTTGGATGCGTGAGCTGCAGCACACGTGTGCAAACATCGCCATGTGATTAGATTCTTACATATATACATGCCTGTACTTCTTACACAGACAATGATAAACACATACAGGTTTACGCCTATTTCAAATCAAAGTTCCAAGTGTGATCATTCACTCCTTTACTCATTCAAGAGGAGCCTGCCAGTGAGTCGAGAGATAGTGCCAATGTGAAGTTGGCCCGTAAACAAATTAGATGAGACACAAATACTGAAGTTATTTTCAGGCTTTCTGTCATACTGTTTGTAATGCTACAGTGCGAACAGCTGTGGAGTTGATAGAAAGCACTTGGTCTTGCACAAACTACATTGCAGATTGACCAGTTTTAAGGATGGAGATTTATGGGCTCACTTAGAATCAACAGATGTATGCTTTATAAAGAGAACGCTCAGTTCTGCCAACTTTTTATTCTGTTCAAGATAATGAAGTTTGCAGCATCTGATCAAATTGAAGCACTCATTCAAATATGAACATTTGCAGAGGTTCTACCTGGATGGATGATGCAGGGGTCACACTCATTGATGGCGTTGCGGCAGCAGGGCACCGCGTAGCCCACCGGAGTACCCTGTAGGGGGCATTTACAGCGGATCACATCATACTCGCAGCAGCCTCTGCACATAACGTTCCACTCTGGGCCCGGGCAGTGGTTGTACAAATACCTGTAATCTAAAAAATAGACAATAAGTCAGAGTCAGCAACTCAGCAAAATCACTCAAACAAGCAAGCAGGAAACATTTGTTTATATAACCATCATTTCATATGTGTACAGAAATGCAGAGGAAGTCGAGCATGGAGAAAATAGAGTATGACAAATAATGCAGTCATGATTAGCCTTGTGGGAAAATGAGAGCAGACGTAGGTTATGGTCAGCGGAAGACTGAGCAGCAGTGGAAGGATTCTGGTGAGTTCAGTGTTTATCTGAGCTGCTGCTCTGCACTGGCTCTCTAGTTATTTCCACTGCCATATGGTTCCAAGCTCCTTTTTAGGGGACCGCAAGTCTCCCAGTAGTTGAGCTCCTCTGTGTATTCTCACACTATATTACATCAGACAACATAATGTAAAAAGTACAAAGTAAAGTCACTGTCATGGAAAGCACAATCAAATCATTAATGAAAAAGTGCTTTATGAACTAGAGCGTAAACACCGACCTTCTTTGTAAAGTTTTTACCCAATAAATGCAATGTTTAATTGGATTGGAAACCAGTGATTCAAGGACTTTTGAGCCTCAGTGGTTATGATTATGTAACAGTGGATTTAAAAGCTGAAACAGAAACAGTGGAAATTCTCTTGTGGCAGATGTGGACAGAGAACTAACAGAAGCTGCACTTTAAACTTGGCACAATGTCGCTGTAGCATTTTGTACGTACCCTACTCCCAGCCCGGCAATCATAATAACTTCTCTGCCCTCACTAGACTCCCGCGATATATTCTTCCTGATAATACCCTCCTGCCTAAACCTGCAGAGACACACTTGCACACAGGTTTTATATGTAAAGCCGTAATTGCACACTACGTCTATTGTCTTTTATATGAGTTTTGTGAAAGCGAGAATCTAAGACACAGACACAGAAATGTACTGGCACACAAAAGCAACAACCACAAGTGATTCATCTCTTAGTGGTTGTTTGCAGGCGGTCAACTAGAGAGGAGAAGCACAGATGTCTTGGAATGCTGTCCTCCCTGCTGCCCTTCCACATTAATGATATCATAAATTGTATCTCAGTCCAGCTACAATCTGGCCTCCTCAGCTATTCCTCCTAGAAGACACAGTGAGGTATGACATACACACTGACATTAATCAAACAGAAAGTGTTGTGTAATGCCACTCGGTCAACTTTAATGTGCATTTATTAAGGACAAATTTTGTGCTTCATAAAGCTGTTGCTGTTGTTTTTATGCTTCCTGTCTGTTCCTAGGGTCCTTTATTGTTTTGATAATGTGGGTATGTTCAGCAAGTCAGTGACAACACGGGGTCAGTCCACTCTCTGTAGCATGGCGTGTGATAGAGCTCAGGATTGTGATTTAATGTCACTCAAACGTTTTTGGACCATGGCACCCGTACACGCCAGCCTCTTACACAACGCCCACGCTGTCATATTTACTGCCAGGATTGGTTTCTTGTGGTAAAAAGGAATGTAAACTTACAAGCCCTAAGCTTTGTTTTTTAATCAAAGCTGACGTTCTTGCATTGTCTTCTTTTGTTTAGCTCGGTCTGCCTCCCTGAGAGAAAAACAGAGAAGCTCATCATTTCGGATCAGATTGTCATTTCTGTGGATTTCTTTTGACCAAGTGTGAGAACCACAAACATCCATGGCATGGGCATGGCCTGCGTGTGTAGAAAGCTGTCTGTTGAGACAAGAACAAGACACTGTGCAAAGAGGGGGATTATGCACCGTACTGTGAGTCATGTACAAATGTGCATTATGACAATGGCGCAGCAAGTAAATACCTGTTTTACCACATTCTTACTTAAAACTGTTATTCTCCTCAATATATTTGCGTTAAGTCAATTTAAAAGACATAAAAAAGTATAGCCCATGCTTTTAAAAGAGTACTCCACTGATTCAGCATTGCACTCTTATAACATTGTCAGACTCACGATGGGTAGATAAAAAAAAAAAAGATGAAAATTAATACAGCAGAACCAGAGATGTCATCTTTTTTTATTCCACATATTGTTCTTCCTTGTCAAAACCTGCCACCTACATTACCCACAATGTAACTTGACCTCCAATGGTTCGGACTGAGATTTGGGTGTGTTATGCTAGTAGCAGCTAATGTAGCCTCGAGCCACAAGCCTCAACCAGAAATGAGGAGCGGGGCTACAGAAGTCTGGTAAACTCACTTCTTTCTAACTCAAGTGACATTACTTGAGGCAATTTATCAGATTTCCTGCATCTCCCTCTGGAGCCACAAAAGACTTTATCCACCATTTTTTCACATATGAAGGAGTACTCCCCACCACCTGTTAACAAATCGGTGGAGTTCCCCTTTAATCTAGCACTAATTGCTTGATTACAGTAGCCGGACTTTGTTCATTGTTGGCAAACCAGCAGTCCATCCAAACTCTGGTCTGCTTTCACTCACATACATTAAAACACAGTTGGAAGCAACTACATTTCAAACATCTATGACTGTTGTTATGATTACAATATGACCCAAATTACACAAGTCGGAGGCTGGGTATTGTCACACAGGAGAGGATGGACTAAAGTCATCATCGGGTGTGTTACTGTCCAACTTGACTATTTAGTCTATAAAGCACTACCATTAGCTGCCTTGCAACGAATAACTGTGCTGGATGAAAACAGTGTTTAAATGGTGTGATTCCTGCCACATGGGGATTGAGAGGTGCTGGCACCATCTCCTCTCCTTATGGGACAGCTTTTCTGCTTCCTCACTGAGGTTTGTAAAGGTCTATGGCCGGAGAGACTGTGAAACCTGATTTAAAGGACATAAACATGAAAGGGTCAAAAGGCTTTATGAGCTGGCCTGGTAATATCATTACATGGATTGCTGCTGTGTCTCTTGTCCTTAGGTAGAGAAATGACATCCTGTGCTTGTAACTGCCCTCAGTACACTTAGGGAGAAGAGCTGGATATACCGTAGAATAGAATAGATCTTTATTTGTTTAACTAGGGCTGGAAAATCATCTTATGTCTCACCTCAGACAGTCAGTGACATGAAAGAGCATGCATTTATGATAGGATTAGTTTCCCACAAGCTGTTTTCTTAATGCTGCTCCTTGAGATAAATAAACTCAGGCAGCAGCGTTTTCAGTGTTTATTCACTGTGAACGGATTCAGTTTGCTGACCTCCAGCTCTGTTGATAAGGCTGTTATGTTTTTCTCTGAAGCGTGACTGCGCGGTTTCTCTCCCGGTGCCAGACCCATGCTGGAATGCATCTTTATTTTTTCTGGACGGCTGTCCACTCGCCTTAATAAGTGTTTAGCGATATACAACACTGAACATCATTTTTCCATAACTTTGCTCTGGCTTGCGCCCCGGCGATTTGAATTTATTCATTTCAGCGATAAGCTTACTGCCTTGTAAAAACACATCTGTGAGGCTTCCAGGTCAACACCTGCAGGTAACTACAGACTGGACTGTAACAATTTCATGTGGGCTTTTACAGCAGTTTAGGAATGTCTGAACAGGTGTGGAAGTGCATGAGTAAGCCTACAAGCGAGTGGGAGTGCAATAATTAGAGCATGAGTTGGTCTTCAGTGTTTGAGCTTTAAGCCTATCAAAAGCAATATATATTTTTTTGGAATTCTATTTATCATTACATTCCCCAGACCTATAATTAACCCAAGACTGTGGTTGTGCTGTGTGCCCCTGGCTAATGTGTGTTTAATGCCAAACTGGGAGTGTTGACAGTTGTCAGAGAGGTACTGTAACCAGGAAGAAATTCATCTGCTAACAAAGTTCGCTTCCTTAGTGTGTCTCATGGCTGTCTAGCACTGTTTCCATCCAACCTGTCTGATATTTATGTGTTTTGGTATATGTATATTTCCCCAGTGCACACTGGTACTGTGTGTGTGTGTGTGTGTGTGTGTGTGTGTGTGTGTGTGTGTGTGTGTGTGTGTGTGTGTGTGTGTGTGTGTGTGTGGGAGAAGATGCTGGCACCCAGCCATAGAAACACAATCTAACAGCAGATCACAAATGTTTTTTTCCCTTCAGTCCTGCAGCTAAGAATGCAGATTTTTGTGTGGGTTGTTTGGTTTTTCAAGTCTTATGTAAGTGGTATCTGCTTTTTTCCATTCCAGATGTTGAGCTCCTAAATGTACTTCTCAACATGCATGTCAAGAAGCCATAGAAATGAAAATAGCAGTAACACAGGCATCATAACAGACGCCCCATCGCCTGGTGGAGACCTCCGTGTGTCACAAAGCAGTCCCACCCAATCAAAAGCTCTACAGGCCCAGCTTGTTAGCCGGCATGTCTCAGCTGCACATCTTCGATGTGGATCCAGAGACTGACATCATTATTATCGGGGGCAGAGAAGGTCATGGAAATTCACATGAGTCCTGTGACCCTGTGTCTGACCTAACTGCCTTGCTGGCCCACTAACCTGTAGGAGAGCCACAGCAACCCTGACCTCTGCTAAGAACAAAGTATAACCTTTTTACATTATCGTTCAGTTTTGAATCAGTTTTCTTACCTCAAAAATATATTCTGTGCAAATATAAAGCTCACAGATGCACACAGCTCTTCCACAAGCCCTGGAAAACCAGCACTATTGATAAATGGATTCCCTGCGTTTAAAATGTGCTGCAGGTGCTGAATTTGACCTTACAAGTGACTCACAAGCCTGCATCAGCTGCAAAAGTATGCCATCATTTTCTTCTGTACTCAGCTAGAATAAAACCCAAGGTCAGCCTCTGCCTTTTTGTTTGTTGTAATTGTGCATCAGCATGGACTTTTGCCCCAGTTCATTTTTACAGCCTAACACTGCCTCCAGACTCTTGTATAATTAAGCTCTAATTTGATATCCAAATGTTATCAGAAAAGCAGCTGGGCACACAGCTTCCTACGGCATTTAAACCAGTTATTGTCCAGTTTGTGTTTTTCTTGCTCACTGCTCAGAGACTGTATCTTGATAAGCTTGAGTCTTGTCTTGCTAGACACTGCAATCACATCTAAGCTATTTTTAGCTCCAAACAAAGCTAAAGAGCACAATGCAGAGAAGGAGCAGAGCCCAGTGAGAACTTTAAGATGAGTTCCACATATCAAACACAGCACAATACCACAATGCTGTGTCTGTGTCACCTATGTTGGACATGTAGTATCTTGAATCTGTACATTTAACTAAGTTATCTAATAGTTCAACATTTTGGGAAATATGCTTTTTTGCTTTGCAAGATTATTACCACTCGCTTATCTATACGGCAAATATGAAGAATAGCTTAGTTTAGCACAAAAACTGTAGAGGGAAACAGCTAGTCTGGCTTTGAAGTGTAAAACTGAAGTGAAAAAACAACACGTTGTGGTTTTACAGGGGATATGTGCCGGACCATTTCTTGGCTGGACGCAGTCACTTCTTTGAGTCTTATTATCATTATTCTGAGGCTGCAAGGCAACCAGCGGAGACTTGCGGGAGTTACTGCGCTTGGCCAAGAAATAGTGCGGCATAACTCTCCGTTAAACAGCGTTACACTTCATATTTACACTTTTTTTTTTTTTTTGTGCTGATTAAACACATACACCATGTTAATTAGTGAGCTTTAGAGATGCTGGCAGGCAGATTGTGTCACCTCTGGACAGAGCCAGGCTAGCTGCTGCTGTTGAACAAAGCGAATAGTCATATATATCAAAATGTCAAACTATTGCTTTAACGTTCAGTTCACCCAAATTACAAAAAACATCTTTTCTCACTTACCCCTAGTGGCATCTAGCAATGCAGACAGTGACATTGACTATGCTGCTTTGCATAATCCTTGCCACAACATCATTCAGTCACACTTGTTCCCTGCCATAATTAAGTGAGAACTCATGTCAGAAAAAGTTCCCTCCCTGGGAATAGAATCACAGGTTACATTATATATCCACCACTGAATAAATAGTTTCCTCCTGACAAAATGGTGCTTATTCCACGCTGATCATGATCATGGAAAAATACTTGTTTTTACAGCAGCTGTGAGTGCACGTGCTGTGCATGTATGTGCGAGTGTATAACTCCTTTTGTCTACTGCCCACAGCAGCTGTCAGGTATTTTGGGGTTGGACTGATTTTGCTATCATGGAACAGGGAAACTCCCATGGGAGCTTTGTGGGCATTGCATGTCTGAATGTAGCCCGATCCCAAGCGTTGATCCCAGTGGTCATCCTGTAGATTGCTTTAAATAAACTTCCCTCTGCTGGGAAACCACAAACCCAATGAAATACCCTATCACTCTATTATCCACTTCAGTGAAATGGTATGTACACACACCAATATGTAGGTCAAACAGGAGTCTGAGATGTCCACATTTGTTTTCATCACTTAGCTCCTAAACTTGGAATGAACTCTTTGAGTCTGATATGACACACTGTTTTTTCCAAATACTCAGTCATTCAGGGGCCATGTTTTTCTTCTCTATTCTGTGCCAAGATTTCACTTTCTCCAATGTAATATCATGTTTACGTATGCTAGCCTTGGTCTTTGTTTCCTACAGCACACTACCCAGTAGCCCTGATAGTGTCTCTGTGGTCTTGGGTTAAACATGCTATAAGGAGAGTGTATATGAAAAACAGGACATCTCAGGATTCAGGTGGGTGGAGGATCCTGAACAGAAAGCCTTACACAGTTAAAGAATGCACCAAGGGACTTAAACACAGACACACACACACACACATAAACAGACATGTCCACAAAGTCAGGATTTGCATGTAAACAACTCTGCTCTGTGTTAAAAACAAGGAAACTATTTAAGATTGCTCAATAGAAACATCTATCATCAGCTGATAATGCACGATTATGAAACAAGCTGTGCTGCGAGTGACTCAGCGAACAACAACATAAGTAGGTAAATCTGGCACAGGGAATTCTCTTAATCACTGCACTTTAACACAGCTGTGCTCTGCCCATCCCTTTGCCACATTCACCAACATTACTAATTGAAGGTATTATTTTACTGCAAAGAGGAATCAAACAGAGGGCAGAGGTTTGGTTAGGAGTCTTGGAGACGGTGTATGGTATACACATTACCACAGCCAGCGTGATTGACTCAAACGTGACTCATGTGTTCCTGCAGCAGTTCAAGTGGTCACCCAGGGTAAACAGGCAGAGACGATCTCAGTCTCAGGGAGAACTCACCCACAACACACTTTAGCATTTAAAGAGAAGCTCTCACACAAAAGGGGTATGAGTGCCAAGATTCAACAGCCCTATTAGGACTCCAACCGCCTCACTGTACCTCAAGGAATGTGTGGCCACATCCAACTGTTGATTCTTTTATTTAAGAGCAGAAAAACAATCTCACTTTTATTTCACACAAAGAACAATTGCAAGAAAGGAGTAGAAAGGAGGAGAAACAAACCTACACAGGACAAACCCTCACTCTGTATTTCAAAGCAGGAGTTGTAAAGATGAAGATTACACAAACTTGTCTTTGCTGCCTCTGTCAAAAGCTGGATTTTACATCACTGTCTCTCTGTGGGTCTTCTTTTACAAGCCTTGCTGTGCACCGTTAAAGGATAGAAGGCAAGAGGGGATGGAGAGAGTGCTGATGCCGGCTTTTTGAGAACAAAGAACATAAACAAAGAGGCTGTGCAAAACATAGAGACAGGGAGAGGGAAAGAAAGAAGAGCAGTGAAGGTAAAGTCTTTGCCAGTCTCTTACCGTAGGGCCAGGCTGTGCCTTGGGGTAAGGAGATGAAGAGGGAGATGAGGAGGAACCAGCCCTCCTTCCCAGAGATAAAGGTGCTGGTCCAGGGGATTGTGCGGGTGCCCCTGTGGGTTTGCCCCAGCTGTAGTCCCCGTCCCGCAGACAGCATGCTGCAGTCTGGAACTCTGTTTACTTTCTGAACTCAGCTGACACCACCTTCTCTCGGCCCTTCAGTCTTTCCCTCCCCCTCCCTCCATTTCTCTCTCTCTCTTTCTCACTTGCTCTCTTTCTCTCTCAGTTTCTCCCTCTCTCACTTCTCTTTGGCTTCAGGTTACAGCCCAGCCTCGCAAGGAGTTCCTCTTGCAGTGTCTCCCAAAAACTCCCTTCACTCCGCTCAGAGCATGACGTCACTGCTCGTGAATGAATGCAGGCTCCAGCGTTTTATGCTTTACTCATTATGGTGTCACACACACACACACACACACACACACACAATGAGGGGAAGCACATAACAATCTGTTTATGTTCTACACTATGTGGACTGCCATACTGTCAAGACCAATGATGTGGTGATATCTGCTTCAATATTTATGTGTTCACGTCTAAAAAATCTTGAGGTCAGTGTTATTCAAGTTCACATGTTGGTAAGCTTGAAAATGGCAACTGTGTGTAGTCTCAGAAAGCAGTGTGTCTTAAACAATAGCATTCAGTCAGTAATTATTGTACGATTAAAGGAATAGTTTGGTGTAGTTTGATATTAACATTTTGCGAAATACGTGTATTTGCTTTCTTGAGAGTTAGATGACAAGATTGATACCGCTGTCATGTCTGTAAGCTACAGCCAGGAGACCGTTAGCTAAGCTCACCATAAAGACTGGAGACAGGGGAAATAGCTAGCCTGGCTCTGTCCAAAGGTAACAAAATTTGCCTACCAGCACCTCTAACTCTCAATTATTAACATGCTATATGTCTTTTGTTTGACCCATACAAACACCAAAGAGTGAAAACAATAATTTGACATTTTTCTTGGCTACGACAAGGGATTTTGTCACCTTTAGACAGAGGCAGGCTAGCTGTTTCCCCCTGTTTTCAGTCTTTATGCTAAGCTAAGCTAACCGACTCTGGCTCCAGCTACACATTTACCGTACAGATGTGAGACTGGTATCAATATTCTTCATCTAACTCTCATAAAGAAAGCGAAAAAGTGTCTTTCCCAAAATGTCGATCTATGCCTATAACAACAGTACAACAATATACACAAATGTGGCACTGTCAAAAGACTTTGTTTTCCTGATGAGCCTTTTCTAATAACTTTCATCAGTTTGATATTATGTACTATTATATATTCGTATGTACTGTACATACCAATAGTATGAAATTACAAAATTAAGTTTCTTATACTGAAAATGTGGTTAATGTTATTCTGCAAATCAAAAGGTGGAGAAAATTAATTTAGATAGTTTAACACTTGTTCGCAAACCTGCTTTCAAACTCAAAGACTTTAAAAACATGAAGGTAGCCAGTGAGAAAACAGTTGCTCAAGATTAGTTTTTTTGTTTTTTTTTACAATGGTTATTATTTTGTATGATCTCCTGGGTGTGTTTTATTTCAGCTGGATACAGCACTGGAATTAATTCATTTGTTGTTCTTTGCCCACTGGGACTCCAAGCTGCATGCAAGAGCTAACAGGGAATACAGATCAAACGACTCAGAGCAGGAGAATCAAATATCCCAGGCAGTTTCCTAAAACAGCAGGTTTTAGACCATAGAAGGAACAGATGAGCAGTGCTCCAGTCTGTGTATGTGTTTGGTAGGGAAACTAAAAAAACAGACTGAAATCAAGAGCGTTTATGAAGAAAATAGAGAAATAAAGACAGGGGGACAACAGAGGAAGAGAGCAGGAAGTAAGGAAAATCACAGAAGAGAGGGGGGAAAATTATTGGAAATATTGTCTGCCTCGCTGCGCTTTCTATCCACCTTTCACCACCTCTCTACTGTTTGTCCAGATGCCTAATGGTTTATTATGTGAAACCCAAGGCTTTCAGGTTAATGTGGATACTGGCCTAGTCTTTTCAGAGAGACAGCTGCAGTCTACTCTGTCATAAGAATACAGAGTAGGCTGTATAAATTTTTTGTTACTTTTTTTTGTATTAAAAAGTGTACAACCTTCGAAATATTTTTAATTGTACATTATACACCATCTCACTATTTGGTTTAAATATATAGTATATACTATACTAGACTAACATTTGTTGATTTTGTACACACAACAATCAGCTGTCAAAGTAGTCTAAGAACTGTCACTCACTTTAGTATACAGAGGTAACTGAGATAATATTAGACACTGTACTGTATATTTTTTGTTTTTTGTGGGATTTTCTTCAAATGTATTAGTTTTCCTACATTCAGTGTTTACAATAACTATGAGCGCTGGAGGTGAATACAACTTCCAGAAAGCAAACGTCACCGCCCTCTGAAAACCATGCATCTCTAAAATGACATTTTTTTATGAGCAAAGAAAAAGAGCTTTGTGGCAATGCTTTTTTTCAGATAATCCAATGGGTTTTTAGATGATTTATTTAGCTTAAGAAGCTCTCAACCCACAAAGGCATACTAATAGGGCTTTCACACCAGAAGTGCAACACGCTGATTTTCACAAAGAGAATCCATGTAAAAACTAATGGTTTTTTGCGTTTGGTCTGAAACCGCTACTACACATTCAGTTTTTCTGAAAAATTCAAAATTACCAACTCAATAATACACAGATGTGTAGTTATATCTTTATTCTTATATTGTGTTTATTTGTTTATTTGTACTCTTTTCTACTTTGTATTGCAAGTGCTGCTCATCAATTTCCCCCGGAATAAATCAAATACTATCTTAACCTATCATGTCATTAGCATCAGTTTTGCACACTTGACTATATGAGACTATCATTTTGGTCACCTTGTCAGATAAACAGAGCCCTACTGATACCTTCATTCATCATTACTGTATAGAGGCATTCTCCTGAAGGGAATCATTTTCTCATGACCCACAGATCATTAGCTCATCCTGGGCTGCATTAGTTGGCACCACAGTGACTGTGGTTGGTCAAAGAGAATGGGCCCCCCCCCACAACACACTGTAAAATCTCATTACCAAGTGCATGAAGGAAGTGGTGCAGTAGGGGCACAACAAATTACCTAGGAGCCATTAAACTTAATGACATCCTCTGTTGACTACACATTTGTTACAAAAGGTCTTTCAGAGGCTATTTGTAAAAGTACAGTCCCAAAATATTGATGTCTGATCACTTCATTAATAGCTTTAACTTGTTTGGGTTGTGTTTGAGGTCCCAGAGTTCTCACAGGGTCAGATAAAATGAAGGTGTTGGACTGTGGAGCCGTGTGGTTTTAATATGAAGGAATCCAATCATGGCATCTCTTTATCCCATTTCCATGGTTACACAGTGGACATAGAGTAAACACAAGCGCCTTTTTTCCCCCAACAGTTAATGGTCTCACTCTATCACGGCATGACCTGCCGTCTCTATTAGATGCGATGGATGGAAACTAGGCCGTCTGCTTCACAGGTAAGAAAGATGCCTGCACCAGCTTTTTAGCAAAGCCGGCGACAACCGTTGCCAGGAGCACAGTGCCATGACGAGATGCAGTTTAGTAACTTAATAGAGCAGGACAGCATCAAACTGGATGCCAAATATGCTGTCATTTATGTGCTGCACTCTAAAGAGAACACTCCACTTATGAAGACAGCTTGTTTTTATGAACTCTTTTCAGGTTAACTGCTCTCTCTCTGCACAGCCACTGTGTTTGTGGCTCTGTCTATCCTTTAACCTCACCAGTCTTTATCCTTCATTTCACACATGCAGTTAAAGAGGAGGGTTGGGGGGACAAAAAGAGGTCAGACAGATGGTGATAATGACATTATATTAACTGACACAATATGAAAGAAAGGCCAAAGTAGCTTGAATAAACTGGAAGAAGATATGCAGTAGACATTTGCATGTGCTTTAGGATATGTGCCTGAACCTACTGACCCTGTTTACATGAAACCCATACCCCTGCATACTTATAATCCTCATTTTGACATATCATATATGCCTATAGGTACAGTATGTCATAGTAGTTTATGTGAGATACAGTGCCTCAAGAATTACATTTCACATTATTGATGCTGCCCATCTGATTCCAGATACTTCAAAGTATTCTCAGTGCTTGAAATGCATATTTTATTCAAGTAATCTAGCCAGAAACATCTAACATGGTTTTGGTTTAAATGTACCCACTCTTTGCTTTTAAGTCACACCACGGTCACAAATCGTCGCTGCCTGGCTTTGATTTACCTCAATCTATAAGTCAGGTCAAATACATTTACACAATACTTTGTATGAAGCTCTAACTCTGTCCTTCTGAGCCTCCACCCAGTAAAGCTATGCGGCTATGGCTGTCCTGGCTGGAATTGACAAATACTTGGATTTCACATCCCATTACATCCCGTTAATCCCACAGCAAAAGGTCCATCTGCAGGAGATCGCAACAGCAGGGAACCACATTAAAGTAAAGATTATTATAGCACCGTCAAGGGCGTCTATAGTTAGGATCCTAGATATACGGTGCACATATCTGGGCATACGCACATGCATGTGTGACCTGGTGAGCTCCACACGCATATAATATCCAGCATGCAGCATGAACTCCAACTTCCATTTGTACCTCCAGGATCATGCTATACAGTCAAGTCAGTCTCTATTGCATGTAGTCACAGTGTGAGTTTAATGTAAACCTTTGACAACCTGTAATCAGGAACTTTGAAGTGAATCAGAACATAGCTGATCCTTACAAGAAATAAATAGTAAGAGGAAACAACTTATTTTAATAGGAATCAACTTCATCCAAATTACAGCATATGTGAAATATCCACAGACCCCAGCTTTCCGTGCAAATCCATGCACAGCCAACTGTAAAACCAGCCAGTATTTGCAAAGTTCAGAAAACATTATTCATTTGATCTTTAATTGATCTTTAATCAAGATTTAAAAGCTTGAACCCAGAGAACTTAGTTAATTATTTTAAATATTATCCAAAAAAACAAGGACTCTCCCCTTGAAAATAAATTGGAGACTGACTATGTTTCAACAAGGGTCACCTTCTCTGTCAACACTGTAAGTGGGATTTGTCTCAGAATAGTCTCACCCTGTCTTCCAAATGGCTCTCAACATCATAAATCTTGTCTTGCCCATCCAAGTTTATAGGGAGACTGTAGACTCCAGCTGTGGGGTCTTAAACAGGATCTCATGAGCATATAGCTACAAAACAAAAAATTAAATTGTTGAAGGTGGGGGAAGAATGACTGGAACTGTTAGCAGTAGCACTGAAAGCTCCCTGAGTAATTGCTGACCAGGCTCCTTACTTGGAAGACAGACCAGCGCTGGGATAAAAAAGAAATGTCACTCTTATAATGGAAACCTCAGAAGGACGTGGAAGGAGACAGGGAGGGAAAGTATGGCATGCAGGAGGAAGGAGGAGACTCTCCATCTGCTCTGGGTTCCAACAGGGAGTCATGAGGTCTCTGACATGAGACACAGTGTCCTATAGACCTGCCTCTGCTTTTGTTTAGTAGACAATTGCATTTCCTTCCCTTGATCCGTGTTTATCACAAGGTGACCCTTGTCGTGTCATTGCTACTAAAGAATAGCCACGCAGGCAATGAACCAGACAACTGTCTCACACGGCAGAGTTTGTTTTTGTGTACCATGGCAACTAGGATTCTGTTTTGGTCATCTTTTTTTATCCCCTTCCTGTCACTGCACGCAGTGGAGCACCAAGGCTGTGCCATTGTGGTGGAAATAATTTGGTCAGAGAGATGCAGGGGAGGTGGGAAAAAAGAAAGAAAAAGTGAGGTCAGTGTGAGAGACCAGAATTGGAACCACTAAGCTACTTTAAAGCGGAAAACAGCCACCCCAAAGCCCATTAACTGAAACCCAACATTTTACAGCACATCACCTCGGTGCTCCAATTCTCCTACTCCTCTCCAACTTTGCTGCTTTGAGAGCAGTTTCTCCTCACTGAGCTCTCTGTGTTTTGTTATTCGTTTCTATTGGTTATAGCACATGAGGAATCTCCAGGCAGGAGCCAGTGATCTCAACGTGTTCTCGGTGACATAACACTTGCCAGGAGGAATTTACAGTTTTATAGGACGGAGGCCTGTAATGAGGCTTAATGTGGAAAACAAACATGAGAGAGATCATGCTCATTGTGCAGGATGTCATGATGTAGGGTGTGGACGTGGAGCTCCACCCTCTCGATACTTGATCGGTTGTGTATATTTATAGTCACATAAATTTTGGATTTAGTTTTGTGGGAGGGTTTGTTGCTCCGCAGCCATCATAATAACAGTGGACCCAGGTTGGTATGCGTTTCTGCCGTGCCAAATATTACAGTAAGCCTGATCATGTAGCATGCCTCAGTGCAATAAAATGGGAGGAAAAAAAGTCAAAAGGGGGAAAAGGTCAAATAATGACCATATGTACTATATAAATAATAACATGGAATGTGTATTAGTGAATGGAACTATATTATAATTATGGCATTAAAATCACAAATCATATGAGTATGAGTCCTTAGAACTCAAACCCTGCTATTACTTGCAAAGAGGGTTTTTTTGTAAATGAGCTAGCACGTCATGTGAAAATATAAAATACTCCCATAAAATTCTCTGATATAAGCTCATGTCCTGCATAACCGTGATCATGAAAAACTCAAATGCACTGGTGTAAGTCTAACATAATACTGTAAAGTTACGTGTTGGTTTCACTATTTGCATTAGCTGGGTCCATGTGATCATGTTCAGATAATCACTAATTATTAATTCACACACAGAAAGATGATGAAAGCTTGCTATAAAAGTCCATGAAAGTAACTTTTTCCGCTATTTCAGTAGCTGAGCCTAAATTATGAAACAACATACCTCCCTATTTCTATTACACTATGTAAATCCATCGATAACTTAAGACGAGTTGTATCTTTCTTTTTTTTTTAAATGAATACATTTTATTTTTGTTTCGCAGTATTATGCAAAGCACTTTGTATCAACAGTGTTATGTTTAAGGGGCTGATAAATTAACTTGGCCAGCATATAATAACAATGTATAAGAAAATATGCAGTACAATGTGTGCAAATAGGCACATTCACTGTCAGTTTCTGTTGCTGTAGCCTATGTTCTTTATTTTTCTTCCCTCTTGCTCCCTTCCTGCCTTTCAGCACCATGTCTGGCCCTTTATCTTTGCTCAGACTAGAGCACAAACAGCAGACTACATAAAACAGCTCAAGTTCAGTGTTCTTTAAGCCAAAGTTCAACAAGAGAGAGAAGATATGTGCACAGCAGCCTCTTGTGGCCAAAGTGGGCAAAGGTCCTGACCGCACAGCAAACAGCACACGGACACACACTGAGATTCTAAGACTTCACCATTTCTCAAAAGAGACATTACCTGTCAAGACATTGTGCACAGCAGTACGAATGAATTCAGTGTAAATCAAAATCTTTACGTTTAAAAAAATATTTCAGCCATGTTAGATTCAAGAGCACCATATTTATATGTAATAGACAGCAGCCTTTGAGATATACAGAATGTGTCCCTGTGTGTCTGGATTTGTAATAGAATTTAAATTATGGAAGGAGAGAGACTGTGTGTGTGTGTGTGTGTGTGTGTGTGTGTTAGACAGAGGCTGAAATAGAGAGAACAAGTGAGCAATTAATTTTAAAAAAAAACCCCAGAGAATAGAGAGAGTGGAAGCTCTTTTAAATTGTTAACAATTTCTGAAAAATTAAAACACATTCTCACTATCAACATTATTGCCTCTGCACTTTTTTTTTTTGGCATTTCACGACTTCGTCAAAGATAAAGTAAATTTCAAAAAAACCCTTTGATCTTCTTCACAGATTCATGGCTCTCATTTCGAACCTTCCCGAGTAAAAGCTGTGATGTTGAAAGGCCTGCACTAAATTAGTAGACTGTAAAAGAGAGGAGTAATCATCAAGTAACATAACCATAAACTTGAAAAAAAAAAAATCTGATCTTGGATCAAAACATTTTATTCCAAGATACTTAAGACATTCACCAGAAATAGCACCATGATCTCAAGTAACTGATAAATCCTCCTGATAGCTGAGAATGTGTTTCTGTCTCTAATAAATTTACCCTCACAGAACTGACATCATGCATTGCTCATACTGATGTTTAACCCTCTACAACATAGGCAGCTGAAGGTAAAACACGCCACAGAATGTAGCATCGACGGTGGTGTGACTGTGAAGACTTTGGATGCATAGCGTCCTCCCATCAGTCAGTCCAATGTTCTTGTGGGAGTAAATGGGCATATTTGCCCCAAAGACTCTCTAAGCATGACCATAACATGAAATTTGGTGTAAGCTACGAATTCAAAAGTATATATTTTAAGTGAGTGGGAGTGTGTATGCGAAGAGGCATGTAGTTGTTAATCCTCTGTTCTTAATCCTTACTACCTCTAGAGGGAGTCAGAGCCTACAAAGCCATGAAATACTGTATCTTTCAAAGGAGACATGAGATGAATCTAGAGCAGGCTTTGAAGACGTATAAACAGGCCTGATGTGGAAGAGATGGAGTCACAAAAACCTGTACAGACCAAAATGAAAAGAAAAAAAAACTGTACCGTAGCACTTCACTTTCTAGGATTTCACATGAAGTACACCCCATGGTTCCCACTTCCATCTGTTATGGAACATATTGATTTGCCATTGCAAGCAGCAAAGTGGAATCAAGATGTCCACAGCGAGAATCTCAGTGGGAGAGGAATGTAAGTAGTAGGCGCCGGACTGGAACCGGGCATAACTAATCACTCTGATCTCATTTTATTATTTATATTTCCACAGCTGGCTGAGGGCTGGCTGTTTGATCAATCCCCACTCCCTTTTTTTATCAGCAACGAGCCACTGCCACTACCCACCACATTAAATTATTCAATTGGACCTGCTTTGTTGTTAATAGCAGTGATCATTCTTGCTTAAACTGCATAATGTATGCGCTGACAGTCAGCAGTGATACAAACCTGTCCCGAGGGACACAAATCTATCAGTGGCGAGCGTCTCTCTGCCACATTAGAGATTCCAGGCACCAGCGAAGCATAGGCAAGTAAAATACACTCAACATCTCAACATCAAGGCCTATGGAAATGGCTCGTTCCACAAGGCCACAGCCGTAAATGATCAAGCCTCCACTCACTATAGCCGACTTCCAGTGAAATAAAGCCGATATCAAATGGCCAGAGTGTTGAGCTTCCTCTCTGGGCTTTTCAATGATGGAAAAGGCTGTCTTACATACTTGTACTGATTGTAGGCTCAGAAAGACAAGCAGGATGTTGTTATTTATGCAGCACAGTTCAGAGAAATAAAGATTAAAAGATAAGAGTAAAGGGGATTATTCCTGATTTAGACACGCTGTGCCAAGAACACGAACAGTTTTAGAAAACTAGAAAACCCTTTGAATCAAGTTGCACTATTTTTATATTTAACAAGATTCAGCTAACTCAAAAAGTCTATATTGCAGGCTAATTTGGAGTGAGAGACTGAGTGAGTACTGAGTAAGGGCTCCCGTATTGGTCGCCTGGAGTTCTTTTCCATGTGGCTCGTTTGTTTACCCTTCCCCCACCAGGGTCCTGTCAACACTACCAGCCTCGTGGGGTAGGAAAAGGTCAAAATGCCAAAGGGTCATTCTTGTGTCCAGGATTCTTGCCTTTTCCCTCCGTAAACTCTCCAACACCATTATTACTACTGCTGAGGAGCTTGAAAAAGGGAGTGCAACTGGGGGGAAGAAATCTCAGGGTTGAAATAACTATAAGAAACCTTTACAGATGTTGTCAGGTGCACAACGTTTTTTATGTTAAGATGGAATGGAATGTGTAATCAGCTGTTTTAAATGTAACCAAGGTACTATATATGGGTATGTCTACCTAATATAGAATATTTCTGGATCAACGGATATGTAACAACTGACAATTACCACTGCCTGAGCTGTCAAACCATGAGCTGCTCTCTGCTGGCATATTGCATGTCTTTTTTCAACTAATGTCCAGCTTACATCTGAGCAGCGCTTAAGGATTTGAAGTGTCAGAACCAAATGAAAGCACAAAGACGAACACTGGCACTACAGTTTCTCGTCAACTGGCACGACTTAACATTATGCTTAGGGCATACTGTTCAGTCATGCCAGTTGGCAAATAAATATTAATTCGGCACTGCACAGGCCTGTTAATGTGAATTTAGACTGTACATTTAACCATATGAAATGTGGACTTTGTTCTTAATACTATAGCTTTATGATCCACAGAGCAAAATGCCCCCAAGTCAACTGGTAACAATGCTTGCTATACAATAGCTGAGCATGGTGCAGAACGAAGAAAGAACATCTAATCTGCATATGCACATATCCAAATATCTGCTCAAAAGAATGTGACTGAATTCCCTCCACTCTCTGCGTAAGCTACTGCCATATGCTGAAAAGGCTAAATGTTTTTCATTAGCGGTTGCTTAAACTGGTCTGAAATCTGGAGAGGGCGGGGAGGAGTTGAGAAAGAAGATGCATGTAAACCACAGCACTCCTCCCTCACACATATAGTAGATTCATTCCAATGTGATATGATGAGAGCAAGCACTTCACGCTCTTCGCCCATTCAATTTGAAGCTGCTAAATTTTTCGCTGAAACTTTAGGAGGAGGACATTCAACCACCATCTCTAATCTTAACTGACCCCAGAAGGGCTGGGGGGAAACCATATCACACGGTGCGTTACATCTGAAAAACTAAAATTAAAATACGCCAAGGCTTACAATGTCATGACTTTCCTAATAACGATCAGATGTTCTTAAGCTCCCCCTTTAGCCAATTTAAAGGCAAGCCTCGCCACAAAGCACTGAGCACATTGAGTCAATAAGCCAGTTAGCAGAAGGGAAAGTAAAAATAATTCAATTCTTGACTTATTTAATAGGGGATTTGGCGTGGCAGGTCAGGGGGTGTAATCCAGGAGATTGGACACTGATTCTTTAATCGAGTGGCTCGACAGTACATCTCCTTCCTCCCCTCCCGACTTCACTCTTGTAAGAGGGTCTCCCTTGTGTAGCTCTGAATTTCAATGGCCCACTCTTCTGCTGGTTCAGAACCCCCCTCTTTAATTGCAGCCACATGGAAACAAGATGGAGATAGGGAATACAGTACATCAATAAGCCAAGCCTGCTGCTTTTCCTCCATGACTGAGAGAGTAATTCAGTATTCATAAACAATAACTCATTCATTAGGAACTGACCAGTCAGTGCTAAAAACCTTTAGCCTGCGTATCAGGAAACTGGCAAAGGCAGGCTAATGAAACGGCAGTGAATGGTGGAAAAAAAAAAAAGGCAGCAGTTTGGTGGCTGTGTGCCATGCTCAGGTCCCAGCAGTGCAGCGGATCTCTCAATGTAGCAACAGCTTCGGTTTGATTCTGCATAGGCTGCTTGTTTCTGCTCGCTGCCTCTGAAACCCCGGTTTCTGTCTAGATGAAAGACAGGAGGGAGACTGCTGTTGCCTTTAAAAACCGCATCATCCTAGAAACACTGCGGTTGAGAATTCAACTGTGTAACCTCTCACATTGAACACCAGCAACATCTGCCTGCTAAAAGAAGCCAGGAAAGTAGTGTGCTGACTATAAGGTCCATTTTGTGCAAGTTATGACCTATTCCAAAGCGCTACTTGAGATAAGTGCTGAAATAAGTGCTGGCAATCGTGTCTCTGTCACCAGTATTTAAAAGAAATGTCTTATCTGTCTCTGTAGCATTTATTGTAATGGTACACTCTCAACTGCAAGTTAACCGCAGCCAAATTCTAGCATTCAGAGAAGAGAGAAGCACATGCTGGGCTTCTTGAACAGATGGCAATATCCCAATTCCTGGATTCAAGGCAGGTATTGACAGTTCAGTGTGCGTACATACTCACCACTAGAATACTAAATCAAATCACCATAGCTCATCCTTATTATCTGCTCCACTCAATTCTTTTTTTCATGACCAAACAACACACATTCTTGCACACTCATGCAGATATCTTCATCGTACACATGAACAAAGAGACGATGATTTCATCCCCATGGATCTGCCCCGCCCTGTCCCTGAATCTGTGAGCATGAGTAATTGTCAGGCCCTGGGAAATAATCATAGCTTTCAACGCTAATGGAAGCCCTGCACATTAATTATTCAGTCCAGGAAACAGAGTGCTTCAAAGTGTCAAGGGACCTGAGTTTTTGCTCTGCGTGAACTAACCTTAGACTATGAGGGAAGTGACAGAAGCCCACTGCACTTTCTCCTCCTCTGTCCCCATTCCTTTATGTCTCCTTTGCCTCCCTCCGTCCATCTGCACAGGCAGACAGGCACCACACAGAGAACCCGAGATTGTATCACAGCTGTGGCGTGGTCAGACGGGCCGGTGATTGGTGTAGTGTGTGGCTGCGGACAGCTTGACAGACGGTCTGGGCTCTCTTGTGTCACTGCAGCGCTTGACCACGGACAGCCATGACTGGTGGAGAAAGGCTTTCCCTGTGTTACAGCCCTCCTGGGACTGCTGCGGGATTTACGAGGAAAGCAGAGGGAGGAATGCTGCAGGAGAGGGGGGCTCTGAGGTTCGCTGACCTGCAGATAACACATGGCAAGAAACAGATAGGTTTGATATGAGAACATGCCCGCACTTGTGCTCGGGGAAAGGGACACCGCGGGCCGTGCTGCCGCTGACTGTGCCGGTGAATCGAGTTACTCCACACTCCTAAAAAGCAACACACATCAGACAGAATTCCAGCAATGCACTTAAGCCTTCTTCATTTCCTATGTCTAGACCTTGGAAGTTTTGCTGTTACTCAGCTTTAAAGTGAAAGTGAAGGGAAGCAGCTAGACCAAGGTGAAGCAGGGTTTTTATATCAGGATTAGGGAACAAGCAGAGATAACATACCATACTGATGTACAGCACACATTAATCATTCAAACTTAAAATACACGAAAGTCTCTTTTCTATATCTGTCTGTACTTGTAGCCTATGTATTTAGTAAGCCTATTTAGTATCCCTATTTAACTATCTACATTTCAGGGACACAGACACAGTGTGCAATTTGCAAAGGCTAATTTGTTATAAACAGCTTTTAACACCAGATGTTAAAAAAAAAAAAAAAAACCCACCTCCACAAGGACCCACTCTTTTGTCTGCTATGTTAGAAAAACATGCTCAGCCATGCACCACTACACAAACCATTTCTTGAGATTCTAGGACTTGTAAATGATTCTCTACTCGTGCACAACCTGGGGATTTTTTCGTTCCCTCTGCACTGCCACCGCTGTCAATCTGCATTGCAGAATCAAACACAGGCAGGGAATTGAACAAATTATTCCGCTGAAGGCAAGAAACCAAAATATCCAACTTGGCACAGCAGAAGTGAAGGCTACATGAGCAATATGACCACGTCAGAGTCATTTCACCATGCCTATATATAAGAAGTCGTTTCCTGTCTATTCCTGCATGTTGTTATTTATTAAAAGATTTACTAGAGTAGATGGGTGTTGTGTAGTTCAGTAAGTCTCTAATCCGAATATCAGCATGAAGATAACTGTAGAGTTCCAGGCGTTTAAAGCATACATTAGAGGACCTCTAGTTTACTGGATGTAATTGAGTATTCTTGTCTGTGGCTGTCTTTTCGACTCAGGCAATTTAGCATGCCAGCATGTTGCTATAAAAATGACCCAATTCATTTGATCAGGAAACTAAGGTTCAAGATACAGAGTGCGAAAACATGAGTTGAGTGTTAAAGAGTGTGGGGGGATGCTAATGAGGAATAATTTAATGAGGGAGATGTGTATAAAGGAATTTGTGTGCATGCATGTTACATTTGGTTGAACAAAAGCCCGGGACGAGGATGAAACAAGCAGGAGTTGACTTTATTGTGCCCCGGATGTTCGTAGGAAAATGATCAAACACTTAGCAGCAGAAAATTAAATAACGGTGGTCTTTAAGAATACAAAACAGGAGCGTGAACTGTTAGATACTGAAACAAGGTATTTATATCAAGTATGTCATTAGTGAGCAAACTCCATCCACTGCTGAAGATGGTGAAATATGCTTGAAAGCTCTGTAAAAAGCCAGTAAGTGGACCTTGCGTTAAGGTTTTCTGTCAAAGTTTCCTGTGCTGTATAGGCTCATTTAGAATATAATTGGAAATATATACAAGAAATTGATAAACATGTACCTGCAGGACTAAAAGCCATTCATTTAAAATCAAGGCAACTTTTAAAAATTAACTCAAAAAATTGTTATTTACATGCACTGCTCTGTACTGCAGCACATTGGTTTTTAAAACAAACAATGACTGATATTAAAGGGCCGACAATTAACGTTGAGGGTCTTTAAAATAGAGCTAAATAAAGTAATCACATTTAATATATCACATTTGGTTGCATTCATTTCCATTCAATTAGTGGCTGAGGTCTGCAACTCACAGACATCCTTTGTCAGGCCTTACTGCAGTTAGCTTCATCTCTTGCTTGTTCCAGGAGCGTTTGGTTATCAGCAGTGAAACATATGATCAGCTGGATAGATGTCAGGTGACTCACTGGGCTAGGAACATTCCATTATTGGGACATAAATGGTTGCTTTGTCTGTATGTTTGCCATCATAGTTTTGGATCATTGTCCTAAAATTAAGGGTGTAAATACTGCAATGAGTCCAACACTGTTCACCCAGCAGGGATGTGAACACCCTCTAACTGCCTAAAATCTGAAAGTCAGCACTTGAACCCCGCAGCTATACATTCATTTTCAAATCCAATGTGCTGGAGTACAGACCCAAAATGAAAGAAATGTGATGATAGACACTACTAAGTGCTCTCACATCACAATGACCTCATGATGATTACAAATAAAAATAGAATAAAAAGGTGGGCGAATGTTTTGCACAAATTTGGGCAAACTGGGTTCAGGCTGGCTTACCCTGCATGCCTTTGCCTCATTGACACGAATATTCCGCTTGGTAGGCTACACAGGCACGAAATATAATTTGTTTAAAATGGTGACATTATTTCCAAAGTATTTCTGCCCTAGGTATCAATTATCATAATGGCTGCCTTTGCCAATACCACAAAATCTTCTCACATCACATCGCGCGCGCGCGCGCACACAGAACGCAGAGCGGTGCACTTGCTCCTCTCCTCTCTGAACCCTCCTTCCCACGATCCGCCCACCATCTCGGGACTGGAGTCACGTGTCTCGCCGCCTAGTGTCTCTCTGCGAGCCGACACCGCCACAAATCAAACTCACCCAGCGCCCGGTGGAGAGAGAACGGAAGATGAGACACAGAGAGGTGCACACGGCCAGAAAGCTCCTACGACGCAAGTGGGCTATAATGGAGAACGTCCAGTAGAGGACATCCGCTGTGGTGATCCGAAATACTCTCTCTGTTTCCCGCAGAGGAGGGATATGACAAGGCATCCGAACAGGACGGGAGATGAGACTCACACTGTTTCGGAGACCCTCTTCTTCCTGTGATCCTCTGGGCTTGCGGGGTGTACTGGACACGGGGCGCACAGCTCACAGCCGCTCCAGCTCAACTGTGGACTGAAACAAACTGTATCTTTCTGTATCTTATCTTTAACCTGCTGGAGCTCTTTGGGTCTCCGAAGGGGAGGGTGGTCTTCACCATGAGGGCTGTTTCAGCAAACTTATTCGCTCTTCTTTTCCTCTGCGCCCTCGCAAGTGTTTTCTACGTCTGGAGAGCACTGGAGAACCGTTTGGAGCGACACAGACGGAGGTTCTCAGTACCGGGCGGAGGGTCTTTTCACCAAGGTCTCCCAGTGGACCTCTCCGCCAAAACTTTCCGGGTGCTGCTCGCTGTCCCAGCGGCACAAAGACCGCACTTGGGAGGCAGACTTGAGGTTCACAACCTCACTGATCAATCTGTCTCTGCAGGAAGTCGAGATTACCATGTAAATGGGGATAACAAGGGGTCAGCGCGGCGGGAGGGCCCGGTCAAGTTGGGCTCCCCGGTGGAGGATGGGATATTTTGGAGTGATTGGCTGGAAGATCTCCTCCCTGTGGGCTTCACGGAGGAATATGCTCGGGCTTGGCGAGAGAGAGCCAGGACATACCGGATAGTGAAGCTGGAGCCTGGATGCGGCAGAATATCTAATCAGCTCGCCACTTTTGCAGATGGGACCAAAGCGTGTGTGCGTTACGGGATAAACGCGGATCAGGTGCAAGGAGAAACTTTGACATATTACCTTGCCAGTTTGCTAGGCATCACAAACCTGCCGCCTCTAATACTGTCCCAGCTGAGCGGTGACAGTGAACAATGGGCGGCTGTGAGGACGCGGATAGGTGGTTTACAGTGGAGTGATCGAGCCGTGGTTTCGCTCACCGAGTGGGTCTCCAACCTGACCGGGGTGGTCACACCTGCGCCGCTCAGACAGGAGAGCAGCGGGCTGCATCCTGTGCTCGAGGAGCTCAGGAACAAGACGACGGCGGAGCTGCTGGAGCTAATGCAGTGGACCGACCTGATCATATTCGACTACCTGACTGCAAACTTCGACAGACTCGTCAGCAATCTGTTCAGCCTGCAGTGGGATTCGCGCGTAATGGAGAGGGACACCAACAACCTCCTGAAAACTCCCCGCGGTGACCTTGTGTTCATAGACAACGAGGCCGGACTCGTGCACGGGTTTCGGGTGTTAAACATGTGGGAGAAATATCACAATACAGTACTGAGCTCCGTGTGTGTGTTCAGAAAAAGGACCACGCAGCGCGTGGCGGAGCTGCACAGGCGCAGAGACTCCAGGAAAAAGCTGCTGGAGCTCTACAGAGACAGCGAGCCTTTGTCTCTTGAATTGGGATTTCTCTCAGACGAGCACGCTGGTGTTCTCCAGGACAGGATAGACAAATTATACAAACACATTTTGCATTGCAAAGGAAAGTACAGCCAGCTGTGAACATTCGGCACGCACAGGTGATGGATTTGTTGTCTGCATAGTGCATTCTATAGTGAGCTCAGCAAACTGATGCGCATTACACAAAACTGTCTTGGATATCCAGCTGAACTACCTCTTGTGAATAGAATAATGTTGCCTACTTTATAAAGAAGTAGGCTAAATTTGATACATGTTTATAAGCTCCCCGCTTAGATTTCCACTGTATGCCTCACATAGAGGAATGATTAAGGCCAGTTTATCCTCTTACTTCACATGCTCACCCAAATTGGATAAAATGTAAAGAGTAGGCTATATTTGTGACTAGCATATCATAACACTGTCCTTCATATGTGTGCTTGGATTCTTGCCTTGTGTTCAATAATCCTAATGATAAACTCCTAAGCCTTAACATAAGTTGACTCTTGAATACTGTAATTTCTGTTGACATCCGGCTCGCTTTTTATAGAAAATCGTTTGCACAGTACATTTTGATAGCAGCACCTGCTTGTAATTATGTTTGGATTGCATATTCAGCCTTAAAGTTACAGGTGTATCATATCCATTGTAAATGCTGTAAGTATGTTGTACATATTGTCTGCCAACCTGTTTTGGAAATTTGATGCTCCACTAATTTAAGTGCATTGTAACATTCCAAAATCTTGTCCTTTTTGATAAATACACTGTAATTTAATTCAACTGTTGTCAGACCATGTGTTTTGTATGCAGTTTGCGCGTAACTGCCTTATTAGAGTGGATCAAATATTTACCTATAGTCTGTGTGGAACGCTGGCACTTTTCAAGCCTCTGTACTTTCCCATTACAGTGCTCTCATTGTGCTGTAGTAATAACTTGTACTGGCACACTGTTCCCCAGGAGCCCTTCTGTCAGCCACAGGCATGCTACAACAGGAATCTCCAATCCCCTTTATAATCTCACCCAGAATGATGAACTGAACGAGACAACTGACATCATTTGACATCCTTTCAAAAGGGCTTTACTGTTCCCTAACTATATCAAAACTTCTTCCTTTTCAGAACCAGAAAGCAGATTATAGAATATGTGTCACTCTAGTAATATGAATGGTCAACCTGCGGCCAAGGCTGGATGGCTTATTGGTAGAATCTGTTCAGCTCAAAAGTAAGAACACTCTCTTTGTGGGTGCATGTGCTGCTGTGAGGCCAAGCCCACAATTAATGAACGCTTTGCTGTCAGAGGACAGCCTTGTTTTACAGTTTTTCCAAAGGTTGAATTTGTAACAGTGAAAGGTATTCAATAGAAAAAATAGAGTGGGTAGGGAATATATAGTGCCTGGAGGTCAGCTGTATTATTTTGCCTTATACTATGTGCTTTCACTTCACATAACCACATCAGTTTTTAATTTGACCCTTTTGGAAGCATCCTCTCCTTATTAGTTCCACCGTGGGCCCAGCTCTGTGTCTGATTTCTGGTTCTAGACTTACAAGCACATCAGAGGGAAAGTCAATGATAAAACTTTTGAAGGCCTAATTCTTTCCAGCCTCTCACTATTCTGCACCTCATCTGGTTTCTTTTACAACTTTTTTTTAATATATGGCCAACTCCAGGGCTACTCTACATAGAGTGAAATGAGTGCATCTTGTTCAAATAGAGGCTCAATTTGTACTCGCACTATCGCAGTATCAGTGATTTATGCTTCTCCCTCCTGGGTCACTACATAGTGGCAGAGAAGCAGCAGAGGTTTAAGCAGGTGTAACTGGAGGCTTTTTTCCAGACTAACTGCCTGCTGCAGCTCTAATAGGGACTTAGGGATCAATGTGTGCACTGACTGTGGTATAGGGGAAAGCAGGTCATGTTAATGTGCTGGGTGTAGGGTTAGTATGTGAACATGTGTGTGTTTGGGTGGGGGGTGGGGGGCTGCAGCTGGGCATCGTGCTCTAAGCATGTCTGTTAATGGCGAACACTCCAAAGAGATTTACAACAGGCTGCAGACACCAGGGATTAAACACAAAGCTAAACCGAGGTCTGCAGGTCTAAACCAGACTCACAACCCTTCCTCCTTTCCTGCCTTGCACGATTTCCCTCCCTCTGTATTTCACCCACATCTCGCCCTTCCTGCCGCGCATCTGTCTTCACTGTTAACATCACTGTCAACTACATTTGTTAGCTAAATGGAAAATGAAGGTTTCATTTTCCTAATTAGTTTTTTTTTTTTTTGGACATTCCTTCGCACAAGAAAAGCCATTTTTTTAGCCAGGGACCATGCCAGCTCTAATCACACTAATGGTGGATATCAAAGAGGTTGTTGAATCACTCTTTTAACTGTTCACATATGTTCCTCCCTCACTCTTTCCGCCTGGCTTTTTTCCGATGACCACACAAACTCCTTCAAGCCCCCGCCCCCACTTTGTACCCAGAGCCAACAAAATCTTCATGCACATAACTTTGTGATATGGTCTAATGAGTGCAACTTGTCATAGCTCGTGGCACCGGTGCAGTAGGTTATTACGCAGTATATGGCAGTTAGTTATGGCCTTATACATGCCAGTGTTGTGTGGTTCTTTTCAGATATGCTTGTTTTCAGAGTTAGTAGGCTGAATCACATGGCACAGGCTCAGACATTCACACAGCCAGGGGCCCACAGCAGGCCTGAGCACAGACCCCAGGTACTCAAGCTGATCTTCTTCTTCTTTGTGCACATTGCAATCATTCCAGAGGAGCTGAGGGAGGATCATCTCCATGGACACACAGACACTTCTCAGGCAGGCAAGTAGAAGGAGTCCCAGCTGTGTACATAAACCGTTGTCAAAGGTGGTTGAGATCCTATTTCATAATTTTTAAAAACTACAATGAAGTTAGGATTATCAGTAGCTTATATTAAAAGAAAGTTATTCACATTATAAAATGTTCAAGGAACAGCACAACATTTTAGGAAATTATTATTACTGTGACTTTCTTGCTGAGAAGATCAATACCACTCTCATGTGTGTCCAATCAATACAAGGCTACAGCCAGTAGCTGGTTAGCTTATTTTAGCTTAAAGATTGAAAACAGCTAGCCTGGCTCTGTACAAAGGTAACAAAATCCACCCACCAGCACCTCTAAAGCGCTCTAATTACCATGTTCTATGTTGTTTGTTTAATTCACACAAAAAATGAAGTGCAAAAACAACATGTGGCTTTATGGGTTTATGAGCTGGACTATTTCTTCCTGAAGTGACTTAGTTGCCTGGTTATATCACGGCAACGACAGACTTCAGGAAGTCACTGCTCCCAGCTAAGAAATAGTCTGGCACTCAACCTGCTGTAAACATTGTAATTTGTTATGTTTGGGCAGAGCTAGGCTAGCTCTTTCCCTCTTGTTTCCAGTCTTAATGCTAAGCTAAGCTAATAATCTTCTCATCTCTTGTCAAGAAGGCAAATAAGCACATTTCCCAAAATGTCAAATTATTCCTCCAACACTAAAATCATTAAGTCTAACCAGAATACCATCATCATCAAGCCTATAACATTTTAGAAAACACAAAACAGTTGCTCAATTACACCAAACTAATTTCCATGAAGTATAAAAGACTGAGCACTTTGGAAAACTGGGTGTTTTGCCAGAGACCAGGTGACTAACTGACTTAGACTGTCCCTTTTCCTGTTTCCTGTGGGCCTGCCATGTGTGAGTGGACAGACATAACTGGCATTCTTTCATAGCATGTCTGAATGATTTCCTTATGAAACACTGCACATACTAGGGGGAGAGTCACTTAGTCACAGCTGAGTGGATACAGGCCATGAAGGGTAAACTGGGGGGTCTGGGCAACGACTGGAGGGGCTTTGGCAGTGTAAGGGCTGGACAGCCAGGCTGTGTGCCTGGAGAGCTGGCACAAAGCCTGGCTTTGTTCAAACTGGGGGTGAAAGCAGAAGGTCAGGGCCTTTGGGCATTCTTTCTCAAGACAAAGTAGAAGGTAATGAGTAACAGTGACAGGCAAGTGCACATACCTCAGCTAATAAGAGGAGAAAAAATGTGTTAAGTGTAGTGACCTTCTCTGTTTTCATCTCAGCATATGTATGTCCAAATAAATTTTAGTAAAATCTGAAGATGTCTTCCTTAACTTCACCTATTATGTTGATGTTAAAATTAAAGCTAGTTTATCCAGTTGGTGACTATCCATATGTGTGAGTTTTTGATTTGCTGTATGTAGTCACATTTCATCACATGCTGCGAGTTTAACAAGTGTGTGCACCTGGAAACATCACAGGGGACACCAAGCTTCGTTAATCTCTGCCACATGGATTTACTTTTAAAGTCAGGGTTAGGTCCACTAGATGATAGCACACAAGTGTTTGATAAATCAGAGGGAATAAAAATAGTAAAAGTGAAGGTGAAGCGATGGGTAATGTGTCAGGGCAATGAGTCTGTCTGTGTGTGTGTGTGTGTGTGACCATGTAAATGTAAATGCCAATGTCTTCCATCCTTGGGTGGGGAATTGGTTTTTGCAGTGCTATGTCACAGTAAATCATACATAAGGGAGCAGACTAATACATCTGTCCAGCTGTTGCCCACTCCCTCAGGCCTGCTACGATTGCAGATTATGGAAAAGATCACATACTTGTACTTTTCCATCACAAAAGTCTGTTACTTTCATCGCACTGGTTTATTTTTTCACTTTGTTATGACTACCAGTGAGTCAGATCCTTGATGTAATTTATGTTGACAGAAATATGTCGGATAACACAGACATATGACGTTATTATATTATATCATCATTTTATGTTATGATTAGATTTGGCAGTAATATAGGATACAGTATGTATACACATAGACATAGATCTGCATATAATCCATTAAACTGTTTTTGAAACAAGAACTGTTTAACCTCAATTTGGATTCCCTCTATTTTCCCTTAATACGATTTGCTTCATGCCAGTCATAGCATACATAAAAATAAATCCTGATTAATTTCACCACTTAATTCCATCCTATTTGTTATGCTTCGTCCCTCAAGCTCTGCCTCCAAAATGCCAGACCATATTTTGCAGAATGTCATAAGCCTCATTTGATTCCATGTAGAGCATTTGCATTTTATATCATCAAGAGAATATATTTGCTGTGATGCTATGACTGAAGTAAGTGTGTAATGATGGTCCTTCACAAACCAACAGCAAGACTTTACCATTGCTTTAAGTAAAAGTGGCAAATGAAAAGTTAGCAAAAGAGCTAAATTCAGCATGTGCTTTATTCTGCTATTGTAGCACATGTCTTAAAATTCAGGTTTGTTTATTAAATCGAGGAACACACAGGCATGACATTAGCTCCCTGGTAAGGACCTTGTTGTGTTCAAATGTTTTGCCTTGCTTTTCCCCTCCTTACTGTAGGTGAAATGCCGCACAGCATTTGATTGACATGCTTGATGGATTTTGATATTCCTCTGGGTGATGCCTGTTGATGCCTCAGTACAGCCAGGGGACCTGTTTCAAGTACATGTCGTTTCGCTCATTTGCATCTGGATTCATCTCTATGTAAATGTGAATTAGTATGCTTATGGAAATAACTGGGTGTTTTTCTGTCTTTCGCTGGAAATAATAACTTATCGCATTCATGGGGAGATAATCTATCATTTTGCTGTTGAATGCGTCTTTCTCATGGCCACCTGCACCTAGCTGAGACTGTGGCCGTAATTAAGATATTTCTATGCAAATGTTGTGAGGGGAGGTTATGAATCAGCCCCAATGCCAGACAAAGAGTTGATTGGTCCAAATTAGCTGGCTGGACATATGGTTATGTCTGCCTAACAAGAAAAGGGGATGACTTTTCTAATTCTTAAAAGGTGTATGCAAAAGCTGCACCACTTAGCAATCAACTATGTTGGACATATCTTATTATTTAGATTCTAAATGAGCATTTATAAAACATTACTCCTACTCAACAGCATGAAAATATCTGTTCATTTTCAGCATACTTGTTTGTCGGTGGAGTTTTTGTATTTTTTCAGTGTGACTGTGGCTTTGTCCCCTCTTAACCTGAAGTGCAAAGAGAATCGATACACAGAAGGGCAAGAGGACCTACAATACCTACAACCTGCTGAAACAGCACATTCCTTCCTGCTATCTGACCACTTGTTCTCTGAATGTTAGTGTTGGCTGGAGGCTGTACCCTATCGGAGACCTGAGTGTGGTCACAGTAGTCATTTTGAATTATAGCACCCATAGGCTGCACCGTTGCTCAGTAATTTGATCATTTCTATGTAAATTGCGCTTTGTGCCGCCATAGTAGGCTGTTGTACCACACAAATGCTCCGGCTTGCCTCGTTCCATAATGGTACACTGTTACACTGAAATGATTAAAGCTAACTGTGAGAAAATGGCATGACGGCCAATCAGTTAAGCAGATAGGTCGACAGGAGTATAGATAGAAGAGGAGGGCACTCAGGCATGCAGCGATGAAGAGAGGCATAAGAGGCAGGCAGTCGTTTTGGGTTGCATCCAGGTGCTGGCCTCTCCCTTTAGAGGGGGGAAGAGGGAAGAGCTCACTAGAGACAAACATTAGGGGGTTTATGGCTGACTCTGCAGTATCATTGTCATTTGAACAAGATTGGACATGCCTTAGTGAAGGTGAGATAGGAGAATGGGGCCATGTATAAAGATTGTGACACAATTATATACATATAAGTTAATGAAGGTTATGTGACTTCATGGCTATCCTAATCTTGGCAGAATTGCAAGCCAGGCAATCTCAGCTCTCACAGACATTATTATCCCTTCTGTCCTTGACAACAATATTACTTGATGGCATCGCTACCTTGAATTATCCTAAGATAATCAGTTTCCTGTGTATTTGGACCAGCTGTTCTCAGAGAAATCTCTCATTTTTGCAGCCTTGTCTGTAGTAACTCAGTTCTGCCTGCACAACATTCTGGTATAAGTAAATGATCTTTTCTACATTCAATTGTCTCAAAAATACTTGTCGCTTGAGTGGTCAAGATGAGTACCATGATAAGCCTGCCTAAAAACCTGATAGGACCAGCCATGATTTTCACCAGGCCTTTCCAGAACTTATTCTTAGCTTCCTATAGAAAACAGTGAACAAATCTGTTATGTGGTTATGTAGTTCAATGAAAATTTTCATTTTAGATTGTGTGATTTTAGTGGTTAAAAGGTTAAAAACAGAGGGTCAAAAACATCTGGATAGCATAGCATTAAAATACTGCTTGGTAGTGTAGAAAGCTTAGTTAAAGGCACCCTGTAGAGTTTTTTTTTGTTTTTTTACCACTAGTAGCGCTATGACCAACGTTTTTAGTCTCCATTTTGCATTTGTGCATGTGCATACACAAGCGCACGGCCAACACATAACACATTCCTGGTGCCAGTTTCACACTGTTCCACTGATTGACAGTTTCTTGGGGTAATATGCAAACAACTGCAGCAATGCGCAACAACCAAGGCAGTGAAGAAGACTGTGGGCTCGCAAACAAGGATGTAAACAAAGCAAGATTTAAAAATGTTGTTCTTGCAAATGTTTTATGAGGAAGGAATTGCAATCTAACACATTTGTCAGGCTTCAAGAGTACACACAATATGTTCTGACTGAATGTAAACATAACTCTGTTTGATGACAAAAAAAACTCTACAATGTACCTTTAAATTCCTCAATTTTAGCCATTGGGTCAAATAAAAATTGGTTAAAGTTAAGGAAGAGCCATAACATATTACTGTCTTGTCATTTATGTCTGCGGGTAGTTGGCCAGCTGAGCCAGAGATAGACTCGAATGCCTATCTGCTATGGGGGCCAATTGAAAAAGTCTCAAGAACTTTTTCAGCCAAGCAAAGAAGTTCAAGTATCTCAGGGTATTGTTCACGAGTGAGGGTAAAATGGAGCATAAAATGGACAGGCGGATAGATGCGGTGTCAGCAGTAATGCAGGCGTTGTACCAGACCGCTGTGGTAAAGATGGAGCTGAGCTAGAAGGCAAAGCTTGTGATTTACCAGTCAATCTACGTTCCAACCCTCACCTCTGGTCATGAGCTTTGGGTAGTGACTGAATGAGATCACGGATACAAGCGACCAAAGTAAGTTTCTTCTGTAGGGTGGCTGGGCTCACCCTTAGAGACAGGGTAAGGAGCTTAGACATCTGGAGCTCGGGGTAGAGCCGCTGCTTCTTCGCGTGGAAAGGAGCCAGTTAAGGTGGTTTGGGCATATGAACAGGATGCCTCCTGGACGCCTTGCTTTGGAGGTTTTCCAGGCATATCTAACTGGTAGGAGACCCCAGGGTAGACCCAGAATACGCCAAAAAGATTATATATCTCATCCGGCTTGGGAACGCCTCGGGATCCCCCAGGAGGAGCTGACCCCGGATAAGCGGAACAAAATGGATGGATGGAACTTTTTCAGTATCCAGTTCTCTTTATACTTCTATGATCAGTGGCGACGCATTAGTCTTCATTCTCCCCAGGCCAAAAGAATGGCTGGCAATGATTGGGACTATGGGAATCTGGAATTAGCAGTGACTAAACTGGGAACAAAAGGTAGACAAAAACAATAAAAGGAATAGTAAGAAATGTGTTCCTTGTCTTTTATAATATTTAATTATATGTTATTATGTATGTTTTAAAGATATTGCCTCTCCCAAAGACATTCCTTTCCTTTCACACCTTTAACCTGACTCATCTCAAATAACAAGTCTGAGACATCCAGGCCTCCCACGCCAGCAGCCACAGCAATTATACTCTGACACGACTGCAGGATGTGGCTTAGTGTCTAGCAGTTCCTGACACCCTTACATTACCCTAACCAAAGGCTAAACAATACAGGGTGTAGTGGTTCATTTCCTTCCACGTTGAGTGGCAATTCAAGCAGCAAACCTTTGTGTTTTAACCTTATACGTTGCATAACACGCATCCTTTGGCAACAGAAATGAAATGCTGAATGTAGGAGGTTTCAATATCCTCTCAATAAAAAAGAGCACTTGACAGACAAGGTGGGGTTACAGGAAATTCAGAGGGCCATATCATTTTGTGAATCAGCAAGGCTGAATTCAACAAAACAAAAAGGCTTTGATATAGTGATGTGGCTAATGTCCTTGTCTAGGTTTCATAAGGTCTCCTCTCTTCTCTTTTTTCTCTCTCACCCTTTTTCCTCAATTCCTCTCCACTCTCTCATTCTATTTCATCACATCTATTTGGCCTGTGCAAATATTGCCATTGTGAGATCCTGGGAGCATTGATTGATTGCGGGTGGGGGCTAATCATCCGGGCTAGTTACAAAGACATCTTCCACAAAATCAATGCCACTGAAAGAGAATCTAAATCTTTTTAGGGTTCCACAATCCTTTGTAATATAGCACTGTCTACCACAAGGGGAATATCTAGTATTTTCTCTCATTTTGTCTCCTTTCATTTTTTCCTACCCCTTTGATTTTTGAACCACCTCATTTATTCTATATCATTTATCCTTTACAAGAGAAAATAGGGGGTTTAATGGGCACTTGGGGTTTGAAATATATCATTGAGATCAGCTACATGACTCAATTTTAATGTCAAAATTGATGGCCTCCCATCAGGAAATGGAAAGGTATCGCGATTGGCGGTGACAGAAAACAGACATCTCCAGCAAGGGCAAAAAGAGTGTAACACAGTGATTTATTCATTTGTGTTGACTTTTATGTTCCTGCTGCTTTGCCTGTCACGTGTGGAGGTAACAGGGAGCAATAGCCATGTCATCTTCATGGTGTCATTCCAGACCCTTAAACACACACAAAAGGACACACATACTACAACGATTACTTGATCAATTAATTGTTGATCAACGGAAAATTAATTTACAACAATTTTGAAAATGGATGAATAATGTAAGTCTGTTTTAAATTATTGCAAATTGAATATATTTGGGATATGGACTGCAACAAGCAATTAGAAGATGTCACCTTGGGCTCTTGGAAATTGGCCAAATCGCTGAACTCCTCCCCTGAACAGCGATTATCTAATCATAGCTTATAAACCGTAACTAGGCACAGCAGGCCTGTCGAGCTTTGGATTTCTCCACATGTTTAAACGGTGTGCATTAGGCTTTATTGACAGAGATACTCAACATTTTATGATTTTAAAGGGTAGTCTTTTTTAAAATCTTTCCAAAAATAAACACAAGTGTAAGGAATGGATTAAACCATATGGCTAACGTAAGCTGCAATTATTAGCATTTCTGGTTTACTACCTATAGTAGTGATTAAGCATTACTTCTGTTAGGATCCATGGTCTTTGTCTAGTCTTGTATAGTCTTTGTGGAGTTTCCGGTCTTATTTTGAAATCTTGTCTCAGGTTTCCAGTGTGTTCCTGCCCTCGTGTCTCTGCCCTTAAGTGTCTTCACCTGTTCCCCGTTACTCACCTGTGCCTGATTTCCCTCGTTAGCCTTTCCCTATTTATGCCTGTCCTTTTCCTTTGTGCTCTGTCAGGTCATTGTCTGATGTTAGGTGTTCAGTAGTTTCCATGTTGGGTGCATTCAGTGTGCTGAGTGCCTTGAGTTTCCGTGTTCCTGTTTTTGGACTTCCCTATGTTCACTTGCTTGTCTACCCGCCGTCATTACAAGTAAGGATTAATAAACCTTTCAACGGCTTCCGCCTCTGTGTATGTTCGCGTTTCGGTCCTACTCCTACGACTACTGAACCCGCACCTTAACAACTTCAAAGGCTAAGGAGCACATCATTGACGTTGTGAGATTACAGGTCACATTTATAAATGCCCCGTTGACGACTAGCACATCCTCTGTGTAGTATTTCCCCACCGTGTGTCCAGGATGCTATCAGAGTTTAGGGTAAAGTTAGCCGCTCTGTCCTGCACTGTATTACATTGGGGGAATTAATATTTCAACATTACGTCTATTGTAATGTTAAACATGAAACCATACTGTCTGAAAATAATTCTAATGGCTCAAAATTGAAGGTTGCCAGCTAGAAAAGAGATGCCTGACTTGAAATCAAGTACCTATTGTTTTAAAAATTCAGAATTTTGAGTATATTCTGTATATTTGCCACGTGAGAATGGAAAGCGGGTAATTGTCAAGGACATTTTTTTTTTTTTTTTTTGTTTTCTGACATTTTATAGACCGAACAATTGATTACTCAAAAAAATAATTAAGATGAATCAATGATGAAAATAATAGCTGCAGGTCTACACTCAACACCCTCATATATTATACTGCATGTGCACAGCAAATCGCAGGAGACTGAAAGAGAGCCAAGAGCACACCTGGTCCACAGATTCAAACAAACCTCTGCTCTCACTGACAGACAAACAAATGGAGGGCAATGTAGTGACTCTGGTAGATGGGTGACTTTGAGCGTGCAGTCTTCAAAAATGTGATCTTGCTGTGCAGGAACGACTGAGTCAGGCCAGGCCACAACCCCAGCCGTCTTCTGTTTTTATAACCCTCAGCCTTTTCAAAAACACCCCTCTCTCTGCCATCCCAGAATTCTCTGCAATTTCTTTCCATCTGAAGTTGCCGCTGGACTGTATTACACGCTCGTGTTTCCATCTGGTAAAAATAATAGATGTGTGTGGATACATGCATGCTGTTAGAATGCTTGTATTCCACGCTTATTCTGTGATTCAAAGGCCTATTACCCACACCTAAGATAGTTGACCACCAGAACTAATCCATCAGTCTTGTTGGCTGTCAACATGTTGCCCTTCATAGGTTTAAGGATGCCGGACCCCCCCCCCAATCCTTCTCGCTCCCTGTTTCCCCTTCACCCCTCCCAGGTGTGTTCCCATAACTCACCAGGCCTCAACTCAAATCGGGCATTCCTAAACTTCAGAGGCCCATCGGCACATGAGAGCCTGGATTTATGGCTTGCTGATGGACAGTGGAGGGGGGAGCGGAGCGGGGGTGGGAAGGTGATAGAGCCCGCTTCAAAGAGTAGGAAAGAGTTTGTTGTTGTTGGTGCACACATACACACCGCTCTCTCTCCCCCTCTGTGCCTCTGACAGCTGGAGTGCTCGCTCACTGATTTACACAGTCACGCACACAGTTATCTTAGCTTTCATTTAATTGTTTGTAACCTATATGACCAGACACAGGGGGGCGGTTTGTATCTTTGAAGTTTGCCTCTCTTACTCGCACACATTGACAGACACACATTGTTGCAGATATGATTTAGCCTTTCATTTTTCATAATATCAAAGGTGACCCTTCAAAGATTGCCTCCAAGCCATTTTATTGCACTTGTATAAAACATTCCTCTTGTTCGTAAATGCCACCGCCATCTGAGCTATTAGAATTTGTTTGTGTGACTTTGCATACAACATCATAGGTCACAGACAAATGTGCGAGTGTATGGACATGTGTGCATATGTCTATATTTGTATATGTGTGAGTGTGTTTGTATTTGCGTGAGAGAGCACCCTCCGTTCCCAACCAGCTAGTGTTATATTGCAGGGGCCCGCGGTGTGTGGGGTTGATGGATGTGTGGAGTGGTGTCGTTTCTCTGATCCGGATGTGTAATGAACCCTGCTTTGCTTCTGTAACATTTGGGTTGATTGATTACAAACAAAGGCCATTTAACATGCAGGGGTGCTGCCTCTTAACAATGCAACATAGCTTCACAGATGAGATTACACACATAGCGTGAGAAAAGACACCATGCTTTTGTCCACAGTGCGCTGCTTGTTAAATTAAAGCTGTGCTCTTATCAAGCTTTCCCTACGCCCACGTGAGACTAATGAAGGCGCATGATGATTCATGTACAATTTTCTCATCTTTATACTGTATTGCTAGAAATTAACCTCACACTTTTATAGAAGAGAGCATATGGAACTGTATTTGTTGCTGCAGCCTTAAATGTCCAAATTGTCTCTTATTTTCTTTTCTCATTCCCTCCGCCCCTTTGTTTTCTATTTTAACAGTCACTAAGATTTTCCTCTTTGAGTTGCCCAACTCTACTCATTGTTAAGGTGGAAAGCTGATGTAACTTGTGGCTGTTATTCCCAGTATCCAGGGCGATCCAAAAGGCCCCGGTCCTCCCGCTGCTTAATCAGACCACTGTTTGTTCACTCTCCCTTTTCACATGGTCTGGCCTGCCAACTGAAACCAGCCAGGCATTAATGAAAAGCAAAATCTGCATCTTTATCTTCTCTCACACATCTTATATATATGTATAATATATATATACACACACACACACACACACACACACAGTATATACTGTATATATATACTGTAAACTGGGAGCTATCATGTTCCCATTTTGTCTGTATATGCCCTCACACTGTTTTCCATCTCCACCCCTTGCAGGGAGCCTCTCTAACCTGCCTCATTTCAATCATTGCAGGAGAGCTGCAAAGGCCTGATGCTAGATGTGTGTGTGCGTCGTGAGTGTTGTGCTGGCCCTGAAGTGACACAGTGAGGGTATAAATAGAGCAGGCCCACAGATCACTGTGCCAGACAGAATGTGGCATCTGCTGTGCTGGGAGTGCAAAGTGTTTGAGAGCCTCTAAACTCCTTCCATTCCTCTTCCCTCCCCTCTCAGTCTCTCATCTTTCTTCCTCCTCTGTAGTCCTGTCTGTAGAGTCCCCCGTCTCTCTCTCTCTTTACCTTTGTCATCTTTCTCTTTCCTCCTCCTACTATTCCCTTTCCTCTCTCTGTCTCTTTCCTTCAGTATCTCCCTCCCTCTGTCTCATTTTCCTTTTGCCCTCCCCACTCTCACATACTGCCACACATCTGCTGCCATGTGTTGAGTGTTGTGGAGCAGTCCCATTTTCAATTTAGGCTATAAGATCCTATTTCTAAACACACAGAGGGAAGCGGAGAGGAGGTAAAGAGAGAGATAGAAATGAAGGAAGTAGGAAAAAGGCAGATATTTGGCCCTGCAGTGGTTAACATCAAAGCCCTGATTTCATATTTACCATAAAATTCCTCTACTGCGATGCTACACATGTTCAATATAAAAACAATTTAATCCCATGGGATTACGCGGTGTACTTGTGAGGCAATCTTGAGCGGGATGGGCAACTCTGTAAGCACAGGAGATAAAAGCAAAGTCATTGTGATTCTCTGCAGGTTATTTCCCACCCAGAGCCGATTATCAATCCTACTGATTTAGCGATTCATTTCCCTTCTCTCAGCTAAATCATTACAAAGTGACGCCTTTGCCCCCTCTATGTCAGATGACGCAATATACTGTAGAATATTATACAGGAATACATATGCAAACAACAACTCATTCATACTTTGCACCCACACTCCCCCTATACATATACACACCACACAAAAGTTCAATTAAGAGTGATTTCCTTCTAGCGTCATTGTACTTACTGTCATTCATCTAGCAGTTTTTTTTATTTATTTCCCAGAAGCACAGCACTTAATCTCATAATCTGCTTTTGCTGTGACTAGTGTTTCCCTCAAAGACAGGGGACAAACAGACCACACAAGCACACATGTGCACACACACACAGTCCCAGTGTCAGCCAAATTAATAAGCAGCTTACATGTCATTAGATTTCCATTTTTAAAATGATTCATCCATTCTTCCCGCTCCCCTCCCCTTTTTCTTTTCATCCTATATCCTTCTCCTACGCTGCCTCCACGCTCTGTGACAGGTAGTGTCCCACGCTTGTTTGCTGACTCGGCGCTATGTCCACCCTCTGGCAGTCCAATAATTGTTTTATGAGTTGATATTGGACACTGGCAATGGGAGACTTGCAGCAAGAGAGGGAGTTAGAGGGAGGGGCTGCCATCAGGAAGATGGGGAACTGTCCAACCGTCAGTCAGAGAACAGCGGCAGGTCATCTTTTCATCCTTTTGTTTGCTCGCAGGCAGCGTTCTCGCCTGTGAAGACGAAATTCAATCTTCATCCTTTCACTCACTGTTTTTCTCTCCCCTCCACATTACCCCACCCTATTGCAAAAGAAAAAAAATCTGTTTCTATCCCCACTTTAACCCGCTCTTTCCCTTTTCTCACTCTTCTTCTCTGTCTCTCTGTCATCTTCTTTCTCGCCACTCCGTCAGTCACATCGGCAACAGGCACACAAAAGATTCTCCTCCATTTTGTTGGCCTCGGGCATAGTTGTTTGAGCGAACATTGTGTGAATCTTTTTCACCTTTAAATCTGTAATTACCTCAGCGATTGTGCCAAATGCAGTCTCACTCCCTCATCTTCCCCTATCCCCCCTCCCCATTTCCACTCTGTCGAGGAAAGGAATAAGATTCCTGTTGCCACCTTTTGACTGACAGGTGCGGGGTTACCTTGAGATCAATGCTAGCCACAAATGAAATGACTTAAAATTTCAGCTTCAACATGAAAAGATAGAGGTTTGTCATGTGAAAGGCTTTGCTTTAAAGACCGGTTGTCAGGTTTCTGTGGGAAGTGTGTTACCTATTTCTTTTCCAAACAAGAAGTGTGTGGAAACCCTTAAATCATCATCAGCACACTCAAAATTGTGAAAGCTTGATTGGTTCGACAGCCAAGTACTGTATTTCTTGCCAAGTTGGAACAGGCCAGTTTTTAACTATTCAAAGGTGCCTCTTTCTTTTTCTCACATGCTCTGCCTATCTCACTAAACACACTCACCTTAGAGCTGCCTGTCTCCCAGTGTTTTGTAAGCTGAGCCCCAGAGGACGCCATCCATGGATTTGGACGGTTCGAAGGCTTTTGGCATGGGTATTCATCCTGACAATTTTCCAGGGCCACATCAGTGCCAGGATGCCATACGTCAGGGGGCACAGAGGAGCATTGTGACCCGGCGCCCACATTTAGGGGCCTGCTGAGAGGGACCACAGAGGAAAACACTACATGTCATTGTTATATAGCGCCAATGATCTGCTCTGTGTCCTGCTATGCTATGATGTCATGGCAGACAGTGGTCCAGCTGTGGCCAAGCAACAAGACTGTTGTGTGAACGCTTACTGGAGTATTCTTGCATGCAACTTAAATTTGATGTTAATTTCACTTTGTAGCCTTATTTTCATTTACACAACCTCTCCCTCACTTTCAAAGTGTTGGATGGTGGTGACTTAAACATGTAAGTGGTGTGCTCTCTACTCTGTGACTCCGTGGCGAGTACACACTTGTTTGCTATTGATGAAGCACAGATGGAGCAGGAAAATGAGCATGTCGTGAGTAAAGCCAAGACATAACAACCTCAGACAAACCTCCCATTGTGTTTGACTTTTTCCTTCCTCAGAGAGAAGACAGTATCAATCTATATCCAACAGATCTTAACCAGATTAGGGCAGGGCTACTTCATGAAACAGAAAATCTTCTGTTAACTCAAGACATAAAAGTCCAGACACATTAGACTATTTATTTGAGAACATTCACGTGTGACAAATTTAGTTTGTTCTTGATTCAGTTACTAACTAAACAAAGATTAAACATGACAGCACAAAGGGTTTTAATTCCAAGCAGGAGCACTGCACTATGTGCAGCTTTGTGCTATTAGAGCAAAGTTTCCTGAGGTGGAAAAAGTTTTTCCTCTCGCTTCTGCCATATAATATTTGGTTTGGTATTTTAGTGACTCACCATGCACAATATAGTAAAAGCAGTGTCACTGGCAATCCAGAAGTGCACCACATCTTTGGTGTCAAGATTCACAATGTTTTGCATAGTCTGCCTGCTTACACTGTAAGCACCTGTGCTCTGTACTATTTTGGTGACAGCTGGTGGAGGCCGAATAGTACTTTATGAACAGAAAACCTGACCAACCACGATAAGCATCAGAATGTCACTCCAGAAACATTAATTCACCTTTAAAAGAGACATCATCTTACTGTGGCAGCTTATTTGTGACACGATATATTCATATTTGGAATGCTGTACTGCATATTCACACTTGCAACTCCTTGACAAGAACATTTTCTCCAGCTCATCCAGCTCTGCTCTCACAGTCCATTACCAAAATCTCTCTTTTGGGCATAAATCCAAAGGTAAGTTCAAGGATGGCCACTTCCTAAGATAAAAGCTATAGTCTTTACACAGATCACCTTTGCAAGCTTGCAGATTAAGTTTACTTTCGCATCTTCAGCACCTCTCCCACACAGAGAGGTCCAATCCCAATGACACATTCCACAATTCAAGTGTTGTAGAGTTGACAGATGAAATGAATACTCCCTAAAACTACTACAAGAGGAAAAGATCCATGTAGAGGTGTGGAAACTAGATGTTATGTTGGTTGCTTATTTTGTCCATATTTTGGCATGATGTGAGCAAGGAGTTATTTAAAAGGATTAGAAAAACAATATTTTCATATGAAGATTGTGAAATGACAAAAAGGCATTTTTTTGTTTCTCACTATAAATCTATACTAATGATGTTTGGTATAAAGCAGAACTTTTACTTTCTTTTTGTCTGGAAACGTTTGTGGTATGCAGCAATGGTTTATTTGTGCATTCACAGTCTTGTTTTTGAACAAGATGCCATATACAATTTCAACTGTATGAAACAAATTTAAAGAATTCTAATAAAAGAGAGGATAGTAAAGTGCAGGTGTGACTTGTTACCTCCCAACTGTTGCTCAAGCTAAGCTATATGTTCAAAACAAATTTTAAAAAGTAATCTGTCCATATAGCCCAAAATTCTCTCCCATGTGTAACCAATGAATGAAAGAACTACTGATGTATGATACATTTCAATTTGCTTCAGGAATACAAGCCTAAGCTTAATTGCTTCCACACACTGAACTGTGCAGTGAGAATTCAAAGTCATCATATTAGCTGTGCTGGATGTTTGATTCTGAACGTTATTACCGTCCTCCCCTGACACCTTATTTCTGCAGCTCTGAGCAAACGTGGACCGTGAACTATGCAGGAAACTGCTGGTTGCCCTACGACTAGTGGTGTAAGACAGTTACCGTGGTTACAGAGTGTGTGTAAGAGGCTGATAAGAGCAGAGTTTGGTTTAAGCAGGGGTAGGCAAGGATGGGGGACGGTGAGGGAATGTATGCCAAGGCAGTGATGGTGGATTCACTCGTTCATCTGCTTTGTGTGTACAGTCCCACTTCATGCCTGACTGTTCATCTGATATCATGCTTCAGTCTCTATGAAAAGCCTTAAAAGTGAGCTTCACTTCATAGAGGCTTGAAAAACACTCAAGTGCACAAGAGACGTTGTCTATCATGAGATATACTGTATAAAAGGGCAGAGAAAAAAAAAAAGAATTGTAGCCTACTTGTATGTCCACAAAATCATTTTCTCTGAGATTTTAATGAAGCTACATAAATAATAGAAAAATGCATATTGTTCATCTGAGTGAAAAAAAAGCCCTACTGATGCATTTGTGGTCACAGTTAAAGTTGTTTCATGGCTAATACACACAAAGTCAAAGAGTCATAATTTAATAGTTTGGTTCAGATAAACCACTGAGTTTCTCTAACTATTCATTCTGTCCATTTGCTTCTAGTAATCTGGTCAAACGTAGAACCTGGGCTTATAAAAACAGATGTGATGCAGTGCTCTCCGGGGACTATTGATTAAATGACTTATTGATGGAAGTCTGCAGCCGCAAAGCTACATATTTATTCTGTGTTTCTAGGGAATAGAGCAAAGGGCCATAAAGAGATTTTGAAACTCATAATAGCCTCACAGAAGTTAAGAGAAGATTGTGAATAATGGGGTTCCAGCATCTGGGACTGCTCATAATGTCAGAATCTTGGAATGGAACAGTGACTCTATTAACACCCTAACAATGGACCCATAATCCCAACTGTAGCCCCTTGGAGAAGCAAGGACCAGCAACATTCCCTCAATTCAGAAAAAAAATTCAACTGCCTTCATCCCAAAGGTGTTCATTTCAGCAATGCGTGGTCCTAACTACACACGGTACACACTTATTTTTTTCAAATCTAGCCTCGGATTTACCCAACCAACATTATGGAAGTGGCATTTTTTTCAGCAACCACCCTCTCTTACAAGACTTATTTCTGTTTTCATGAGGGAGCACTCCAAAATGTTTTTTCTCCTACTCTATACGAGAGAGACAAGAAGGAGAGCGAGCAAGAGCGAGAGCGAGAGCGAGAGCGAGAGCGAGAGCGAGAGCGAGAGCGAGAGCGAGAGCGAGCAAGAAGAAGAAGAAGCCAAGACAGAGCGAGAGAGAGAGATTAGTCTGGCTATCCCTTTGGCAGTAGACAGTAATGAGTTGGTTCTTTGTGTGATACATATGATAATGCATTCTGGACATATTTATGATAGAGCGTCCAATTCAAAAAAATGTGAAATAGAGACTGCAGATGCATTTTAACAATGGATGACCTTAGTCCTGAGACAGATACAGGCTGAAGTTTGAAGTGAACTCTGCTAAGGTGCTCAGATAAATAAACCATTGTGTATTCAGATAATCAACAACTGCACTCTTTTATATTAACACTGAGGTTGTATCATGTCAAAATAAGCACATTTGGCTGTCATTTGTGAATATATTCTGCATAATATAAAGAATGTCTAAATTATGACAGCTATGATCCTATAAAGGGGGCTGAAACGCATGCTGGGATAGATTCCAGCCCTATGACCCTGATTAGGAATTAGCAAGAGGTAGAAAAGCAGGTATACTTTCTACAATTTGTATAAATGTGCAACTTTATACAAATGAACATTCTTATCAACTGTTTTCTAGACACAGGGCAAACCTTATTTGAAAGGGGTTAACTGAAATCCTTTAATTATAGTGCCATCATGTTGTACAGAATATTGTCCACCCATTGTAAGTGTTGTGACTGTTTAATTATTGTATTAGATTTAGTATCAAATTAGAATTAGTTAATTTTAGCTAATGCAGGTGTAGTTTGATTGGTGGCAAATGCTGTATGTATGACAATAATACAGTATATAACAATAATAATGTAACAGTTTTCCTTTGTAGATTGAAGCACATTCACAAATTGAATGTGCTTTGACTATATTTGCATTCTTGGGAGAATATTGTAAGATATTTGATTTTACAATGTCTTGGATGACAACATTTTTAGAAAATGGTGCTCTGTTTCACTAGACTGCATATGTGCTCTCCCTGCACAAACTTTTTTTCTTCTTCCCTCACCTGTATCTCACTGCTCACTGCCTCTGATCAGTCTTGACAGCTCTCCTTCCCCTACCTTGCCCTTCAAACACACACACACACACACAGAAAACAAACATCACTGAGGAAGTGCAGCACCAGGGGACTATCTCACAAAGCAAGATTACTAATTTAGCTGGTGGACTGCACCTGAGTAAAATCCAATACATCTTTACTTCAGTCCATGTTCCAGATCAAGCTTGAAGGGGTTAAAGGTTTTATTCTGCAAAGTTTTTAGTTATCCTGCTTCATGAGACAGGCTTCAGGAATCCACAAACAACCTTGCGAAACAACATATTGATTCTGTTTTATGTTGCACAGCTATGACAGGTTGAGAGAGTTGTGGAAAAGTCAAGAACCAGAGGGCAAATGAGGGCTGGGAGAAATATCAACAGATAAAGTGGGGGAGAGAGAGGGAGATAGCGATGCTAACTTACTCCAAGAAGTGCTCCTCTGACAGACCAGTACTGCTGCACTGAAGGACATTTCATCTTGAGACCAACGACTGACCTCATGCCAATAAAACAATGTTAAAACTGAGGCATTAGGTAAGTGTTCTCTGTCTGCTCTGCTTCGCTGCCAAAGCTTCCCCCTTCACTCTTGGCTGGCATTTCTGAGAGCTTAATGCTCTTTGTGTTGCCAACTTGCATGCACAGGCTATTCTGAACTGTCGAAACACAATTTAGGTATACAAATATAGATCCTATTGCGTGTTTCACTATAATCCCTTGATAGAGAAATAACAAATCAAAGTTCCTATCAGTAGCCACATATTGTATTTATAATGAGTGCTTATTCTAATAAACTGCAAGTCAATGAGCCTTTTAATTGTTTTCAGTCTTATGCAGTGTGCAACAGGATGCTGTCTCTCACTGTTCAGCAGAGTTGAATGCAGTGAAATATTTTAAAATAAGTCAGGGGACCATTTAACTTCACACTGACCATGTTGCGTGGTTCAATAGTATAAGATCATGGATGGATGGATGTGATCTTGCAAAACAATTTGTGCTCTCAATTCCAACTACAACTCTAATCAGAGTCATACATCTGTTACGATGCAATGCCCTCTGGAAACACAGTTTCAGTTTTAATTGTTGCATCAGTACGGCTTTAGCAAGTGTCATGCCAGTGAAATATGTTTCCATTGAGTCATCCTTTCTGTTCATAGTCTGATAATACATCTTTAGTGGCGGGAATCTTTCTATAAGAGCAATCCTCTTCAAAACAGCTCAAAGGCTTTGGCAAAAACAGCATCATCATCATCATCATCCATATCGAGTGGATGCTGGAGGCTTACTTGGAATGTGGTTCATGGTTATTTATGGTGCGCCATTCAAATCAGAGTAACTGTCAACAATTATTTGCCAAATACTGCTTGTGTGAAGCCCAGCTCAATAGCCTCTTAGATCTCTCTAAAGAGAACAGCGGGTTTTTCCTCATCTCTCTCTCTCTCTCACACACACACTAGACATCTAATCCTGCTCCATTGTCTCTCAGTGCTGGTTTATGGAGGGTAAGGACATGAACAGAAGGGGAAAGCAGACATCATAATCAGAAACCCCCCATTAACACTAGTGTTAAAATTCACAATTTGTTTACTTTTCCAGCTGAACCTTTTCCTGTATTCAAATAAATACATCTTCGTTTGGCCTTGTAGCTGTCACTCACTTTGATGTAATTTCTTATAAATGTATGCATGACCAATAATATGCAATTCTTTTAACACCATTTAAATGCTAATTTGGAAAAAAGGATTGGATTTTGTGATATCAGCATATATTGCATTCGCTCACTTTGCCTAATCCCCCAAGGAAACCACCAGAGTTTCATCTCATCCCCAGATATTGCCATTATCATTATTACAACTTTGCATTGATGATTACATTTGAAATACATCTCTGTTTTTAATATTGGATTTTTGGGAGAAGTCCAAAGTGTCACAAGCAAAGTGATAGTCACAACACAAGTAGGCTATTTCATGTTTCTGAGTGATAGGCATTCTCTTTATATTTTGTTCTACTGAAACATTATTTCTTACACAACAATTTCATGTTTTTTCATTGGTTGAGACCATGTTCATTTAGTCTATTACACTAGATTGTATGACTTACCAGTACACAACATCAAGACAACCATAATACCATTATCATATTACTCCCTACAGACCTGTTCTTTGGTCCATTTACAATTACCTGCAATTATGTTTATTTGTATTTATTTTTTATTATTATTTTACCATTTTCATATATATATATATACTGATCAGCCTAACTGATCATTAAATGACAAAGTTAATGCTGGTGTCAGAACCCACAGTGCATCGCAGTTTGTTGCGTATGGGGCTGTGTAGCCGCAGACCGGTCAGGGTGCCCATGCTGACCCCTGTCCTCCGCTGAAAGCGCCTACAATGGGCACGTGAGCATCAGAACTGGACCAGGATGCACTATGGGAAGAAGGTAAGCCGGCGGAGGCAGTGTGATGCTTTGGGCAATGTTCTGCTGGGAAACCTTGGGTCCTGCCATTCATGTGGATGTTACTTTGACACGTACCACCTACCTAAACATTGTTGCAGACCAAGTACACCCCTTCATGGAAACAGTATTCCCTAATGGCAGTGGCCTCTTCCAACAGGATGATGCTCCCTGCCACACTGCAAAAATGGTTCAGGAATGGTTTGAGGAACACAACAACAAGTTCAAGGTGTTGACTTGGCCACCAAATTCCCCAGATCTCAGTCCAATCGAGCATCTGTGGGATGTGCTGGACACACAAGACCGATCCATTTATTTATTTATTTACCAGGGACAGTGCACATTAATCAACATTTCAGTTTACACTTCAATGTAAATGTGCCAGAGTTAGCTGGTAAGCTGATTTTCATCTGTAGTCAACACACTGTAAGAATAAAAGTACAACACAATACAACACAGAATTATGCAGTACATTACAAAACAATACAGTAAAATACATAGGTGCAATATGGAAGTATCCCCACTGTGCAAAATCGCACAGAGAGCAGGTAAAAGAATGTGATTGACAATGATGAGATTTAAAATTGCTCGTGATTGCAGCGTTGGTTTGCTTTAAGCCATCTCATAAGTTTATGTTTGAAGTTTGGATAAGTGCTGGTCTCTCTTATTTCAGTAGGAAGACTATTCCAGTAGTGGGTGGCTCTGACTGAGAAGACTGTTTGCCCAAACTTGCTATGTCTGTATTGAACAACACAGTCCCCTCTAGTAGTTGCCCTTGTTGCCCTGCCACTACTGTCCTTCTGCATTATGAACTGACTCAGTGGGGGAGGAGCAAGCCCATGCAAGGCCTTAAAGATGATGCTTGCCTCATCAAAATGTTTAAAACTATCGAAATTAAATAAGTTGTACTTATGTACTATATGACAGTGGTGAAAACTATTGGCCTTTCGGTCAAGTATTTTTAGAGTTTGTTTATAAAGGGACTCTATCGGTTTAACAGTTGTCATGTTTGCTTGTGACCAGCTTGTAAAATTGTATGATATATGGGAGAAGATCATAGCATGCATAAAGAGCTTGGCTGCCTCTGTTGTTAGGTAAGGTCTTATATGCCTAAAGTTGGACAGGTTAAATTTGACAGTACAGGACACCTTTTTAGCATGTTTTTTATACAACAGCTGAGAATCTAAAATGATTCCGAGATATTTATATTCAGACACCAACTTGAGTTTATCCCCTTTAACAAAAACATCAGATTGGTGAGTCTCTATGGGTTTCTGAGTGAAAAACATACAGTTTTGTTTATGTTCAGGTGTAAACATAAATTGTTTAACCAGTCAGACACATGGACCATGCCTCCAGTTAGTTTGTTTGCAGCTTGTTGTTTCTTTTTAGCATGTACATAGAGAACTGTGTCATCGGCATACAGTTGTATGCTGACAGATGGACAGACTAAAGGCAGGTCATTAATATACAGGCTGAACAAAATTGGGCCCAGTATTGATCCTTGAGGTACACCAGTGTTGTAATTTAGATTCGTTGATTGAGTATTGCCAATGCGTACACATTGCTTCCTATTTGTTAGATATGAGCACATCCATGTAATTGCCTCAGTTGAAAAATTAAAGGAGGATAGTTTTGACAAGAGTACCTCATGGTTCACAGTGTCAAAAGCTTTCTTTAAGTCCAGAAAAACTGCACCTATTTCACCACCATGGAGGCCCCACCTCGCAACTTACAGGACTTAAAGGATCTGCTGGTAACGTCTTGGTGCCAGATACCACAGCACACCTTCAGAGGTCTAGTGGAGTCCATGCCTCGATGGGTCAGGGCTGTTTTGGCGGAAAAAGGGGGACCTACACAATATTAGGCAGGTGGTCATAATGTTATGGCTGATCGGTGTATATATACACACACACACACACACACACACACACACACAATGTGTGTATATGGCTATTGTTTCCAGTTAAACCTGTCAAGAAGAAACAGAAAAAGAAAGATGCTTATTAAAAAGCTTCTTAAATGCACACTGAACGGAATATTGTTAATATGTTAAGTTGTTAGGAGTTTTTTACAGTGTTGTCAAACAATCTGACATGGTTTTGAAAGTTTGACTCACTTATATTGATGAAAACAGTGGCCAGGGTTGCCAACTTTGGGTACCTGGCTGAGTGAGATTTTGATGCCATGGCCCGTGGGCTTAATCGCAACATACTTGCACGCGCACTTCATCACGTGCACATATTTTGACTCAGTTCACCATCAGGGTTTAAAAAAGTGTGCACCTTACACATGTGGCGGGAGCTGGACCTTATATTCTAAGATTTAAGGATATAGCCTGACTACGCCATTTCCACCCTGGGAAATTTCACATTAGACACACACTAACCCAATAGAGGGCACACAGTTTTTTATTGAATGTTCACGAGTAGCAAGAACCAGAAATCAACAAAAAGAAACAAAAGAACACAAGAACCTATCCTACTCCAGACACATAGCCAAGACACACACACACACACACGCATGCACACATGCACACATGCAGACAAATCTACACCTGACCACACATAATCAGCCAAATATATACATGAAGACACACTCTTTCACTCACTCAGCCAAATATGAACACTCACTCACTGGCTTGCTTGAACGCCGTCTGGGCTCCACAGGGTTTTCTGCCAGAACAGCTGTCCAACACCATATGTATATCGCGGACCAAACAGAGAGTAATTTAAGAGCCCATACTCATAGAATGGGGTTACACTACGTAACCAAGGGTACGTATGCGTTCACCCGTTCATCTCTGATGCTGTCGCGGTATTTTGGCGTGAGAATTGTTTGGGCAGCGTGAGAGCGTGAGACTGAACGTGAAAGCGTGTGTCTCAGCCATGTTAACGCATAATGTTAGCTAATCATAAATGCAAACGTGACAATCAGGCACAGACCCTATCCCCATGTAGTTTCTGGTGAGTTTCTATATTTCTGTTGCAAAGAAAATTTATGTATTTTTAAACACATGGTGACACGAAGGAAACTATGCTTGAACAGCTTTTGTCACTTGTTTTGAAATGTAGCTTTAGCTAGCTTTTACAAGAAAGCATTACGCTAACGTTGGTTGACGCAACCTTACCTGTACCCTGAATGGCTAAATCAATCAACTTAGCATAATTGCGTGCCTGGGGGTAAAGTTAAACAAATGAGTTATAGCGTTACAGTTAGCGTTAATTATCACTGAAACTCAAAATAAGTCACGCTCCCTCAATACATAATTAACTTATTATTACCGTAACTGTGAGACTCTTTTCCCTTCTACCTGCCTCCGGTATGGAGTTTCACTGTCTTTGTTGTTCTTGTCAAACGGGTTTTCTCTCTCCAGCCTCTGTGTGTCTCTGCCGTTCTCATACACACAGGAGACTACAAGCAGGAAGTCGTATAAAAGCAGACAGCAGCTGATGAAAATAAGGAAGTAAACGCTGTCGGATCGGAGCTGGAGCCCCTCTTCTGCTGTAAAGTGAAAGGGGATCAGTCGACAGCTCAATAATAGAATTCAAGGCACAACGGTTGTGCTAAGGAAGTTAGCCGTCAAGCTAATTCCGCCACTGACTCCACATTATCTCAAAACAAGACCTAGACAGAAAAAAACAGAAGGGGGAAGGAAGACAGACGAGTGAGTACACTGCAGTGAGTTGCAAACTGGTAAGCCCCACAGGGTGAGGAAGAAATGTGTGTGTGTGTGTGTGTGTGTGTGTGTTTGTTTGTTTGTGTGAGGAGACACTGTGAGAAAGGAAGAGGGGGACTTTTCTCTGCATTACAGCACTTTTTCTACCGGTTGATTGTGTCAGCAGTGGAAAATAGTACACAAACAGAGAGAGGAAGGCTCCGAGGAGAAAGAGAAAGCCAGGAGAAAAAAAATCCCTGTGTGTGCGTGCGTGCATGTGTTCTGTGTACAAGGCATGCACGATGTTCTGTTTTCATTCTTTCAGTTTCCCTCCTGTAGAATGAACCGAAAAGAGGATGAGAGAGTATAAAGACAAAATGAACACAACATGAAAAGGTCAGGGCCTGATGACACACTGAGGGAAGTTAGAGAAGGAGAGTGTGGGTGCTGGGTCATGCTGAGGGGACAGGCGTACACACTGAGAACTTTCTATTTGTGAGTCAGTAAACAAAGTGATCATGTTTGCACACACAGACAGTACAGTGACTGCAGATGGGGTCTTCCTGTTTATTGCCCTTGCGAATTGGTGCATTTTTGTTTTTTGTGTATCTTGTGTGATAGTGTTGCTCGGGATGTTGTTTCCTGTGGACTTGTGTTCTCCCTCCATACATCATCTGTTGTGGGAATATTCTATCAGAGGGGATTAGTCCTGAGGATCTTGGACTTTCCCATGTGCAAATATTAGAGCTGTTCACAGAAGGTCACAGCTATTAATAACCTGTCCTCTACTCTGTGTGTCTCCTATAAGACTTATCCCAAGAACTATTATCAGCCACCATGGACCACAAAGGGGAACCCCAGGATGGAGCTATGGGACTGAAACAAGAGGAGCTTCCGCAGATGGACGGGTCATGTGATGCGTGCGAGCCTGACGAGGCCCAACCAGCCACACAAGTGTGCCACAAATGCAGCTTTGCCTTCTGCCCTGTCCATGCTGACAAACATGCCAGCAGCACACATCACCCGATAATGCCTTATAATCATGAGGGGACACAAGCTAATGGACTTGGCCCCAACAGAGACTCCAGAGTTGGAGGTGGAGCTGAGGATGAGGCTAGTGCGGAGAGGGCAGCTGGAATGGGCGCGAATCAGGGGATGGCACTGCTTGTGGCTAATGGCGATGGGGGTGGTGATGCTGGGGAAAAAGAAGAAGCCCAGAATGGTCTGCCGCTGGAGGCCGAGCTAGGTGATGGAGCTGAGGGCGCAGAAGCAGGGCAGGAGGCCATGGCTGCTGGAGAGGCTGGCAAGAGGGACACTGTGACAGTAGAGAGACTGCGCTGCAAGGAGCATGGACAGGAAGGCTCTCTCTACTGTAAACCAGATGAGAAGATCATCTGTGTGGTGTGTGCCGTGCAGGGTGAGCATCGCGGGCATGAGATCATCACTCTGCATGAGGCCTACGTGTGGCAGAAGGTGAGTCATACACTCACACCATGACGGATTTATGTATGGTAGAGCAGCACTGTGTGATTTACTGTATGACCTCTATTGTACTTCATCACAATGGCATGCTCCACAACATCTGCAGCTCTGTAATGTATAACATAATGTATTCAGAGCATTGCCTATGTGGTTTGCATTTCTAATTCAGTATTAAGTAGTATGCCAATAGCTGTAGGCCCTATAGTCTTTAAGTCAACTCACCAGGGCTCTTACAGAGCAACAATTCCACAGCTACATAAATCATTTCTATGAAAACTGTGAAATGGAAATTAAACATTATACACAGATCAGCCATAACATTATGACCACCTGCCTAATATTGTGTAGGTCCCCCTTTTTCTGCCAGAACAGCCCTGACCTGTTGAGGCATGGACTCCACTAGACCTCTGAAGGTGTGCTGTGGTATCTGGCACCAAGACGTTACCAGCAGATCCTTTAAGTCCTGTAATTTGCGTGGTGGGACCTCCATGGATCAGACTTGTTTGTCCAGCGTATCCCACAGATGCTCGATTGGATTGAGATCTGGGGAATTTGGAGGCCAAGTCAACACCTTGAACTTGTTATTGTGTTCCTCAAACCATTCCTGAACCATTTTTGCGTGTTATCCTGCTGAAAGAGGCCACTGCCATTTTTTCATGAAGGGGTGTACTTGGTCTGCAACAATGTTTAGGTAGGTTTTAGGTAGGTAGTACATGTCAAAGTAACACCCCACAAGAGCTGCAGTTTGGGAGATGCTCTGGCCCAGTCGTCTAGCCATAACTATTTGGCCCTTGTCAAAGTCGCTCACATCCTTACGCTTGCCCGTTTTTCCTGCTTCCAACACATCAACTTCAAGGACAAAATGTTCACTTGCTGCCTGATATATCCCACCCACTGACAGGTGCCATTGTAACGAGATAATCAATGTTCTTCACTTCACCCGTCAGTGGTCATAATGTTATGGCATGTCGGTGTAAATGTCCATATGGCTTGGCACAAATTATGGCTTCACCCTTCCTCCATTTCCCAGATGGCTTTTTGCCTCAGACATATTTAATATGTCCAGGGAGTCACTAGTCGTTCAGTGCATTCCACTTGGTCCAGTAATCTGGGCTAATGCTGTGCTGGTTTTTGAGAATAACTCCATCATCACCAGGGGCTCAGTTCTGCAGAGCATAGTCTTTGTGATGATCATAGCACCATTAAGAGTCAGATGTTATCAGCGCACTGAACACATTCAGACTGTGTTATTGCACGGAGGACCAATTAACAAGGCGTGATAGTATCAGAAACCAGGACTTAACTTTGGATTAATATTTTGAACAGTCAAGGGTTTTGTTTGTGAATTCTAAAATAAACAGAATCAGAAAACCTCAGCAAGAGCCTCATTTGAAAATGGCCACACAAAGCCGGTGCATGTAGCTACAGTAGTAATGAGCCTCATGGTGTGCCGACTGTAATTTGCAGAGCACGAGTTTTGTCCTCTGCCCTGTGGCTGTACAACTGAAAAACAAAAGTAGAGCAGCACACTTCACTGGCTTACTCTTACATCACGGGCCACATATGGATTGATGATAGACAAAGGGGGTCACACACACGAACACTCACAGCCTAAGGCCACATCATTTACTCTAAACGTACTCTAGCTTTTATTCAGAATCCTGTGTCAATGTATTCATGTGGAAGAATCCTTTGTCTCCAGTAGCAATGATATGATTTCCCGTACATCGCATCAAGCATGTAGCATGTCAAACTTTATATGTAAAATTGTAGCCTGTGTTTGACGGGTGAGCTGCCATCTTCTAAAAGCAGCATCCCGAAAATATTGTCACATTATCAATACTGAGATGTTCGATCAAACGTCTCAATAGTAATATTTGTTTTTGTCAATGTGCCCATTATTTCTTTGTATACAGCTAATTTGGTGCTCTTCTAAATGATTAACAGCATAATAATTCTCTAATAACTAGCTAACTGGGTGTTTTTATTATTGTTTGCATCACACAGAAGGAATCTCTGGGTACATGCTGTCTTTTATGTAGTGGCATGCTCTGTTGTGTTTCCTGTGTGTTTGTCTGCTCCACCTGTAGAGCAGGCAGGGTTACGACCTGCTAGGCTGTACACAACAGATGGCTGAGAAGATCAAGACCAAGTGGACCAACCCTGAGGTGAGTGTAAACTCCTGCATACAGAACACTGAGTCAAATCCTGACATGAGTTATACAGTAAGGGCCTTTTTGTTTTTTGTTTTTTTTTAGGAAACTTCTCCCAAAAGGTTTGCCCTCTTCTGTTCTCGTTTAGTAATGAGCTCAAACAAACCCTTATCAAATGAAATGAGAATTTCTCTCCAGCAATAAAAGCTGGATTTGACCTTGTTGCAAGGAATGTCAGTGTACTGTGTGCATATTGCATTGCTTTTCATTATGTGATTGTAGGAAAATAATTCAGTCAAACTACAAGGCACAAAGATATCTCTCAGTGCAGTGTAAAGATGTCAACATTCAAGTAGAACAAGTATAGCAAACAGTGTAGCTTAGTTGTAATTGCTGCAAATAGCACAAAGCATAAATATAGAAGGTTGATTTTGCTGTGGAATTTTTTAAAGTTCTTTCATGTTTTTCAAAATGTAAAAACAGGTGATGGTAGTAGGGACAAACATGTTACTTGTTTGTCCCACTTTATTTGTTCCATCTTAATTTAATGACCCATCGTTACACAATATATACTAGTGGCTTCTGCTATGGATTCTAGGACTGTCACCACCAAAGGAAAATGTTAGTCTACTTTAAGTTTTATCTGTGTACATAATTAGGCCAAGCAGTCTCAGTCAGCATTACAAATCCACACTGCAGACCCTGCAGGCCCATTTTTATATTCTAAATGCAATTCTATATTTCAGTTGTCCCAGTCCATGACTTTCCTAACTACCAAGCCCAGTTTGGATTGCTCACAATCTGATTTGAAGACCATGAATGTGCAGTTATTATTTTTGCCATGTCTTTAGTATTTTTATCAAATAGGTTGTGTTTAGGATTATAGCATCTTATTAGTTTTGTAGGTTTCTGGTAAGGTTAAAAAACAAAACAAAACAAAATCTTAGTTTAACCTGGTTTCAAGCCATGTGGAGCCATAACAAAGCAAAAAAAGAGAGCCATTACTCATTTCTAATTCAGTGGGTACAGCAGTAAGCACTGCAGCAGTATAGACAGTGCAGCGGTGGAGACACAGCAGTCTAGAATGAGATAAAGAGGGATTAGAAAGAGATTATGTCATAAAGGCATTGGGTAGTAAACATGAGAGCCAATTATTTCAAACCATATATTTATCATGCTGTCCCATTCACAGATCACAGATCTGGCCTATTGGGTTTCTGCAGATATAATTCTACTTGAAGCATGTGATGGCATCATTGTGTGATTACTGAGTCATGTCATTTCCAGGCTTCAGTTGATGTTTTTTGACTCAGCACTTCTGTGCTAAGTCAGAGGTTGTATTTTCAAAGTCACTGATTTAGGTATTGTCATGTATAAAATACGAGAAGAATACTGAATACCCTCTAGCTTTTTTAAAACCCTTGTTAAATTGACAAAAAATCCATGTATTTGATCTAGGACTTACAGGGTGGATGTAGTGTATTATGCACTGCGTTAAATATATTTCTAATATTTGTTTACCCCTCCATATAAATAAATAAATAAATAAGGTGGACAAAATATTCAAGAAACCTTTAAATATAATGTAGCCTAATATAACATAAATACTCATCACACCCTCATAATTGACCATATGAATTAACACTAACATTCACAAAGTTAGTGTTTATTTGTAGTTTATTTGTGTTAGTATTTGACTGCATTACAGTGTGTAGATATTTCACTATTTCTGTTCACTCGTTAAATCTTTTAACACACACACACACACTCACACACCCCTCTATTCTCCAGTGAAGTTGGCCTCAGTTTTATACTGATGGCGGTTGTGCAGCCTTGTGCAAAAGGACATTCCACGGTAGTTACTGAGGGACAGGAAAGTGACAAGAATTTGTTTGTGCTACTCAGATTGTCTGTCAGTAATATGAAACGAAGACATGAAATGAAGGGTCACAAGCTGAAATAATGATCATAACCAACAACCTTTTTGTCTAACCTTCGCCAGGTGGCCATCAGGTGGCCGTGAAAAGCAGGGTGCCTATGCATTTCACACACAGTCACCTTTCTCTTGATATCAACCAAAATAAAACAGAATTTTCATGACAAGTCAACCTTGAAAACAGTGGCTGTATTTCCATCACAGATGCCATAGTGGGGGCATGTTCTGCCGCTGAAAATATAACCTGACCACAGACAGTTGCGTGTTGTGCAGTGAGAGATGTAGCAGTGAGTGGCAGGATCAGGGATGTACAGTGTTCTCACCTGTGGTCTCAGCTATTTACCATCGACGGCGGATGCACCTGCTCTCTCCCCGGCAACGCCTGTTCTGCCTTATGCTCTGCTTATAATACTGTGTGTGAACCCACCGGAGAGCAGTGGCACACAGGACCGTTGCTCAGTACCTGCAGAGATATAACCTAAGCACAGTGGCGTAATGTGGAAGGTTAATTTGATTGGCCCGCGAGAGGTAACACTTACTGGCTGCCGCCACCCCACCCAAGTTCATGTCTATTATCATACTGAAATATCAATGCTGCCCCAAGGACTTCCTGGACATTTAGTCTTGAGCTTTACCACTGTACAGGTGCAGTGAGCTCGGTGAAAAACCACTTACCTGCTCACTCACAGGGCACTGTGTTAGAGACTATTATGTGGATTTGTCGGTGTGTCCTGTCTGCGCTCTCAAATGTCAGCGTTTCTTATGCATGACAGGCAACCATCAGAGTGACTGCTCCTGGTGAGGAAAGTTGTGTGTACGTGTGTGAGGAAGAGACAGACAGAAGTTGGAGTAGGTGAAAGTGCATGGTAAAGGACTTCACAGAGGAAGAGGTGTGAGCAGCTGTGTGTGAGGAAGTGAAGGGAATGAATTAACCCTTAGCTGGTGTTTGCTTATTAAATCTAGCCTGCTTAATGATGTACTTTGCCGCAGGTGTGGGGATTTTAATCTCCCAAAGCTCCTATCTCCATTCTTCACAGGGGAATAGAATGTAATGCAAAAAACGTTGACGTGGCTGCATATATATTAAGTACCAGAGGCATAACATAACACGAGGGGCCTTGATGGCTGTCTGTCAATCAGCCAGTCGTCTTTCATTACCTATTGTCAAAGAGCTGGAAATGATATGTGAAGCATGTTGTGGCTTCAGACCAGGACAGCAGGTAGTCAGCATATTTACCTCGCTCTCATGTTTTTACTCACTTTCTGCCGTGCAGGGTGGCGTCTAGGGCACACGCTGCCTGTGGAGCCACTCTCTGCAGCTACAGAGAGAGGAGTCCGATACCTGGAAGCAGCATGGCAACATCAGCCCAGTCGTTCGTGTGTGTGTGTGTGTGTGTGTGTGTGCGCGCGCGCGCGCGTGTGCACGTGCACGTGCACAGTGGCTACATCCATTTTTCCTGCCTCATAAAATCTACAAGAGCAGCAGACGCATTAGAGCTGTCTTAGGGAGCTGAGGCTGAGGAACAGACGGGAGAGGCATGAAAAGACTTGGCTGCTGCTGTTAGGTTTAGCCTATTCATCTTGCTTTGTCTTGTCCTTCTCTACTTCATCCTTTTCTTCGCCCTCCTCCTCTTCCTCTCTCCACCCCCTCTCCCACTGCTTTTTAAGGCTGTCATTCCCTTTCTCTCTCTACTCACGGCATTTTAATTGAATTACTCCGTATCATTCCCCAGAAAGTTGCTTGGCTGACATTCTCTCAAAACCAATAAAAAGGTGCTGGATATTGAAACTCTATTATAAAACCAAAAATCTTCTGTCTCATTTTTCTTCTACCTCTTGTAACTTCTCTTACTTCCTCACTTTATATTACTTTATATGACTTTTGAAGAGTTGGTGTTTTTCAAATTAACTTTCTATGTATTGCTATGTTGTTTTAGAGGCTAAATTGGAGAATATAGTTTCTGGAAGAGATAAAAGTGAGTGTGAGCGAGAGTAGTGTTCACTTGGAATGGGGCTACTGTTGCCAAGGGGAAGGACAGTTCAAATCAATTTATTCCTAATGTTCTGTTAATGCTTTTTAGGCCTTTTATAAAAAGCATCACACAAAAGAGACCTCTGAATAAGCAGCAGGACTGGCTCAGATTTGGTTTTGAGAACATTCAAAGGAAGTTCATTTGAACTCTAGTGCTCCCAAACTTCCCCTCAAGATGCATCAAAGTGAGATAAAACATCGTCTCTCATTGCCAATTTCAAAAAATATATTCAGCATTTTTCCTCACGTCACTGAAGCTGTAGGATGCTTAAATTTAGGGAAAGATTCAAGACTGCACTATTTTGTCAACCAGTAAATTCTAGATGTCTTGGCCATTATATTATCATGTAATTTCAAATAACACAAAACTTTGGCAGTTAACTAGAAATTAAAATGCTTTTGTCCAAAAAATGCATTTCTAACGATGGACCCACTGAAGTGTCTGAGCAGTTGAAGAGGTTAAGATTAAAAGCTGAGGCTACTTTGATATTTGTTATTAGTGGTTTTCAGTTTACTTTTGTTTTCCATTTTAGTGCCCTGATGTCTCACCAAAGCAGTGTGACACAGTTTTTTTTGTTGTTTTTACAAAGATATATTTTCATTCCCAAGGGCTTGGTCTTTTTTCTGCAGTTTTTTAATCAACACTAATGAGTAGCACAGCCTATTTTGTAGCCAGTCACAAAGTACACTAGCGTGTGAAGTTAATTCTATTTGAGTGTCTCTTTATTGTAATCATGTAAAGTGTGGAATGTCTAAGAAGTTTTCTATTTTTAGTAAGCCACAGGTCCTAGCTTTCAGTCACAGGGAGTTGTTGTTTTTTTCCTTAAATTCAACTTTTGGCCCACCTGTCTCCCATATATTGTTCGAAAAGTAATAAAAAAAAATCAAGATTCAAGTTGGCATTTTCTGGTTAAAATGACCATTTTGGTAGACGGGCATAACTGCAGATTACATTGCACATATGAGATCTGAACTGACAACAGCCTTTTTAGTCTATCATTTGCATTACCATCATTCCTGAATTTCTCAGATAACAGTTCTACAGTAATAATACAAAGCATGTTAAACACATGACTGAAAAAGAATTTCTTTCCTAATCTGCTTGCCCTAACGTCCTACCTTTGCTTGAAAAAGAAATTAGCTTTCTTAATCTGCTAGCCTGATGTCCTACCTCATCCCCTGTCCTTACTCTAACTCTGCCCTTGTAAGCAGCGTACCGCTGTCTCTCCTGAGGCCTCATTTTGTGGCCTCAGCTTGCAGCAATGCAAATGAAGATTAGCACGCATGAATGCAGAGAAACTCAGTCACTGAGTGAAAGGTCCAAGGGCAGAGGGCTCCTTCACCATAAAACACAAAGAGCACTGATCCAGGATCACGACTCCCATCTGCCACAGAGGCCACAGGGACTCGATGAGGGGGCAGGGGGCTCTGTGGAGGTCCTGGAGATTGGGAGATGTGGTGATGGAATGTGTCAGGTTGATGACAGATAAGATACTAAAGACGATAAGTTTTATGTTACAATTCTGTCCGCCCTATTCATGTTGTAGCTTTGCTTTTGGGTAGCATTGTTCTTCATGATTTATGCTAACTGCTATCTCTCCATTCTCTAAAACCTGTCATGATCACAAAAAAACATATAAAGATACAGATTTTCTTTTAATTAATATGTATGTACTGAATGACTTATTTATAAATACGTACGTAAATTTATGTCAAGTAAAGTGAAATGAAACCGGATACATTCATAAGCGCTAATCTGCTGTCACAAATGTTGCACCACATATTTAAAGTTAGCCTATTTCACTTTTGCTGAACAGCGATCAATAACAGGATTATGGTAAATTCCAAACATAATGTAACACAACAATATATATGTAACTGTTGCTGTTAAAAAACATGGTGTGTAACATTAGCTAACATTAGCTACCATAACCTACTGGTCAGGAATTCAACCTTTTATTTGCAATTGGAGATTTCATACCTTGAAAGTTACATAGTCTCACTTTAAGTCATTGACAGACAAGCAGTTTAAAAGAAATAGCTCAGATTTAACTCTTCATCTGTATTCATGATGGTAGCTGAATGCTAAAGCTACACCTGACTTAGAATGAGCTAATGAAGTCATTACTGCTACTGCTAGCTGTTAATTAATTCATAGATGTCATTGAAGAATTTGACAGACAGCTGTAAATACCTAGCACATGTCAAAGCTTTTAAAAATTTATATTTGAAAGGATTATTTAGATTTGCAGGGGAATTGGAGTTTTTTTTTATTTTTTATATTGAATATGTTGATCCACCATGGTGTCCATGACACCTCAATCAGAGCCAAGACGTCTCAGACATCAAAACATGAGCAATGGCTTAAGCATTAAAATCTTGTTCCAGTACGAAATTAAGTAAATGCCCTGTCATTTATTAATGTATTTTTTAAGTGTTCACTTCTCATGTTTAAAATGATGAGTCTTCTAGAAGATTTAATCAGCCTATATTGTAATTTCATAGGATTTATTATATTTGAGGACTTCCTTCTATTGCTCTGTGTGTTAAAGTATAAACTTCAAGAGGCATAAAAAGAGATTTGGGAAAGGATGCTTCACTCTCTCCAACCTTCCACATTCACAGATATATTTCACTTGAGTATCTGGACAAGGAATGGAACATGTTCCTAGTCCAAGGCAGTTGTAGTGTATTGTTCCTAATTCATCAGACATGTATTCAGGGCATTGATTTTGGTGAAGCAAAAAGAGAAAACGACTCTTTGCTTTCCAATTAGATGTTGACTAAGTCTCTCTGTCTCATTCAAAATGAACAATGTGGATTTTTTGTTTCCTGCTCATACAAAGAAAGTAAATTAAAAATGTTATTTTTTGTGCTTGGTTTAATGGGCAATTTGGAGAATCTGATTGCTTGTGCAGAAATGGCAAATACACAATAAAACTTTGGGCCCCTAGGGGCCACGGCTCTGCCAACCTCAGTAAAGACTGATGATTCCTTGCTTCACTGGAGAGGCAGGGATGCTGCGGGGAAACAAGATAAAATAGATGGAAAGGAAGAGAGTGAAGTTCTGCTCAGGGAAAAAGGAGAGACCAAGCAGCTGATGTTCATAGATTGAAGCGATTACATATTCAGGAGCAGAGATCATGACAAGGGACTTTGGGGTATTTTTACGTCATGACAGCATCTGCGTTGGAGGTGGAGCCATCTCAGCGGGAAGGATTGTAGGAAGACGTCTGTTTATTGAGGTGTTTTAACGTAATGAGTCATATCTAAAGAGAGCCTCATCGGGGCAACAGGGAAATGGATTAAAAAGGTATCTCGGTGAGCAGTTCAGTTGCCTTGAAAGCCAAAAAGATGGCTTGCTGTGGTAGAAGGAGCCTCTGAGGTCTCTATCTACAGATTGTATGCATGGAGTTTGCCTCCAGGGGATCTGCTTCATGCTATCTAGTAGCTTCTGCATGGCAGAGACCAGTGTGCTTATTAAAATAATATTCCCATGTTAAAGTAAAAGACAGAAGTCTCTGTCTGGCCCCTATACTATGGTCATTCCATCGCTCTGTTTCGCCTCTGCATATTCAATTCATACCCTTATAATTTTATTGTCGTCTCATCTCTAGTTTTGCTTACGTGTTTTTGGGCTTGATGTCTATCTCCGCTTCTTTGTTTTATGAGTTCATCTCAATGATTCACACCTACACTTAAGTAGGTGAAAATGTCGACCCAGTATCGCTTTCCATATCGGTAACTTGAGGACTTCCTGTACTTAAATTTGCCCAGTTCATTCCTACACTCATACTCTCTCCCTCTCTGTGTCCCGTGCCTCATCCACATATGTTAGATGTCTACAGAGGAGCTAGAGGCCTATGTGAACAGCCAGTTCGATGAGCTCCGCATATTGGTGCGTCTGGAGGAGAAGAGGACCCTTCACCTGGTAGACCTAAAAGAGGCGTTCCTGACGGCATCCGCTGCTGAAAAAATTGCCGAGATCAGTGTCCAAACTGAGCGCCTGCAGGAAGAGATGGCCAACATCACAAACCAACTGTGCCTGCTGGAACAGGCTGAGGCAGGAGGTCCTGCACTGGTGGCAGAGGTCCTCGCAGCAGCGCCAGGACCAGCCCACAGAGTGCAGGTGAGAAGAACCTTCCTTCCCTGTTATCCTTATTCTGCTTCTTAAACTGCTTTTTATACAATCAGCATTGTGTATCTCAGTCACTGCACGGTAAGGTGCAGGTAGAAAGGTTAGCAAGCCCAGTGTGACTGACATTCATCATGCCATAATTTATTTAGTCTGATGTTTTAAGCTTGGAGGCTTTGGCTACTTACATAATTTCTTATTCATATCTTCGTACTGTTTGATTTACAGTAGACTTTTTAAGTCTGATGGAGTTAAAGGGGTTGGCCTTGCTCAAATATAGCCCTCTGAATCTAAGCTGATTTTTTTGTACAAGTAATTCATGGAATTTTTCATTCCAGTTACAATCTTTGTTTAAGGTAGGCTCTTTAAACTTTCACATTTGTCTGACCAGTTATATTGGAACTGCTTTATTCTGGATTCTGAGGTGGCATTTGGTTTAAAACTGGGCAGCAAGTAACTTAATTTACATACCAGTCTTAGGTTGCTGAGGCTTGAAAGAGGGTGCCAAAATGAATGAAAAACCCAATACATTAGATCCGGAGGCCCATATTTGAGCAAAGCTGACACCCTAAATGACGTCACATCACATCACTAGGTGTACTGAAAGCACTTTGAAAGAACATAATTAATCTAAACTTTAAACACCGTGCCAAAGTTGTTAAGTGCAGCCTTGTAAAACTGGGTGCTGTTGCTCTTGTCAATAAACAATTGCAAACAAAGAGCTGTTGTGTTGCACAACATGGGATAGTCAGCAGTGGAACCTCAACCTGTCTTCATTTGCTTGTGATGTGGCTTAACTTAAAATGTTCTTGCTGATAAGGGGCTTGGTGCCTTGCTTAAAGGCACTTAGGCAGGGTGGATGCTTGCAGCCATGGAGGCTTTCAGGCCTTCAACTTAAAGGAGTATCTTTCTAATGACTGTAGCACCTTAGTCATTATGGCAAAATAAATATGGTAAACAGGTGCCACCATGCACAGCTCTGTTCCAAATGAAAGGAGAGACTGGCTGTATTTATTTGGGCATACATTATGTTCATGTAGAGAAAGAGAAATGCAGTTTTCCTTTCATACAGTCAGCTGTGTCAATATGATACAGGTAGTTAGATGCAAATAAATCTTGAGCTGTTGGCTGATTAAGTGTAACTACGTTTGTCTTCTGGCTGTGGTATTTGTCAGTTATGAAAACAGCAGCTGGGTACACTGTTCCTTCTCTTTTTACATACCAGCCCCTTAGTCCAAGTAAGGTTCTCATGGCAAAATGCTGCTCATTCCTGAGCTTGTGTGCAGTTAAAGTATATAAGTTACACATTTACACATACATTATGTCAACCAGAATTGCAAGCCATGTCAGTGCATTTACATCACTTAAGATTCTGCAGCTCTTCACTCCCTTATCTCTCATTTGAACATTGAAGAAGAGGCTTTTACTGCTTATAGGTCCCAAATTAAAATATCCCATTTGTCCATTTGTCACTCTCTAAACTTTAGTCACCACATTCAGGAAAGGAGGCTTGAGTGCTCCCTGGCGATGCTGTTAAGGACCAGGGAGGCTGAAGTAATGGTGGTTAGCTGATGTGCGGATTGCTTTTCTAGCTGAGAAATGAATCCACGGTGGGCCAAGTTCATTAAGGCCCTAACTGAATGTCGATGGTTACCCTGTTTGTTCTCATGTGTTTGTTATTCCTGGAGTAGGTAGTGGGCAGTGTTATTGGGAAATGTATGGTTACAGGAGACGTGTGTGTAGAAAGGGAGCTTATGCAGCAATTTACTTATCCAGCAATGATGATATCTTATTGTGTGTAGCAAGCGTGTAGTGAGTTGGGCTGAGTTGTCTGAGATTTGAAGTGAATGAACATGGGGGTACCACAACAGCTGTTGCGAGGAGGAGTTTCATCAAGTCCACCTGAGCTCACCTGAAACATTTTTTTATCGTCGGTACAGACCCTCATGGATCCAGAGAATAACTGACTCAAACATTAATTCTCCTACTTGCTCACTAACTCTACCATTGTTATTCTGTGTGCTTCATAATGTCTACAGATGGCACATTGAACTACAATCATTCACTTGCCTCATTACTGCAGATCTGCTCAAATGTGTAGGGTAGTCCTTGTCTCAGATGCTTAGGTTGAAATAATACCTTTTTTGATTAATCTACCAGTACTTGTTTTGATTAATTAGTTACATTAATTGTTTGAAGTGTGAAAAATGACAAATCTCAAATTGCCAGAGATCGATGTTTTGTCTTGCCAACAGTCACAAAAACAAAAAAAAGTATACAATGTACCAAAAAGTAGTGGAAAGCAACCAGTACTCATATTTTAAAAAGATTTCAAATCTACAAATCGATTAATCTGTTGTTTCAGCACTACAGCCCACTACCGGCAAAAGCTGCAGTAATGTATATTCTATAGTCATTCTTGTTCCAGAAGTCCTGTACTATTGTGAACTAGTGTTTGGGAAAATCCTTGAATGAAACCATGATATAAGCTGACTTGAGAATAGAAAAACAATAAATGGACTGCACTGAAACAAAGCCATTACCTTCAGCTTTGTTCAAATGAAAATACATATTTAAATATGTTGACCCTGTTTGCTGTTTTATTTTTTGTTTATTTCTCCTCCTGTAAAGCACAATCCTGTTTGCCAGAGAGATACAGCCTCCAGCACTTTTTGGAAGTAGTATCTAGATTCCAACCTTTTACAAGAAAAGAAAGACTAGCAGCTTCAGAGTCAAGTCAGGGGAAAAAAAGCAATTGCTGCTTTGCAAGAATATCACACACTGCAGCCATGTGACAGCATGCCTGTGGAATGGAGCAACTAGGATGTCAAATATTCCTCACCTGCATAAAACACCCATCCTTTAAACTGCCCCCCAAAGAATAGACCACATAATTGAGGTGAGTCTTCTTGCTTAAGGTCAAACAAACAAATTACCACTGGTGCTGTTAATAATCTTTTAATGCAGGCACAGGAACACATAGGTGTAGACACACATACACACACAATAAAGATGGTCGCTAGGGATGAAAAAAGCATTCTGAAAATGTACCAATCAGTGGGAGCCACAGGGTGAATGTATTACGAGAGTTTCTCTCAGTCCGAGTCCATTTATTATCAATTATTATTATTGTCTCCACATTGTTTTTATTAAGTGCTAGTAGGTACTCATTTGTACAATGACGCAGTGTGTTTACTTGAACATCACCCAATGACTATACAGTAACTAAAAAAACAAAAAAAAAAACATTGATATGTCACTGGGCAGGAAGTCATCTTGTCATCAAAGGTTTGTGTCATCTAAAGCATTCATACAGATGCACACAGTGCAATCTGAACACATTGACATTGCGCTACAATAGTTAACAAACGATTGTAGAGAAATGCATGAAATCGACTTGCATGTTCCTATGAGCCAGTATTGGTGCACTGTGCCTGTGTACATGCCAGCCCTCTTGTCTCTGCATCGCCCACTTTGTGAAGCTGCGTTATGTCACATTTTCACGTGTATGACTGAACAGGTTCTGTAAGGTTCCTTTAGTCTGGGATTATGTTTAAAAAAAGGCGGAGGCCGAGGCTGGACATTGTTTAAGCTATAAAGGACTCCTGGCATTAAAACAAAGCCAAGATGCCTCATTAGCCAGGCATTGGGAGCCTGCAGCAGTGACCCAACCCTGACTCAGCGTGACCCAGGTCACAGTGAACTGCTCGGAGGCTGATTTGAAACAGCGCAGCCTTTTGCCCAATGGTTCTACCATTAAATAAGCTGAAGCTCGGTGTTAAGGCTCTTTTTTTCAAGCAGTGTATTTCAGTTTTTTCATTTTTAATATAATGCAATCGACACTTTTTTTTAAAACCAAACAATAAAAAGTGGCAATTTATCATTAATTCATCATTTAGGCTGTGCCCCAACAGATTCTTTGTATGGGGGAGTTAATGGCAAACTTTTCATTCGAACAGTTCAAGAACAAATCTTCCCATGAGGCTGATATTGTTGCATCTTGTGTTGACAGACAGACTAAGTCCAGGTTGTTCTTAGATTTGAGAGACAAGTTTTTATTTGTGCACATATTGATTGAACTGCCCAAGGCCATGTGAATAATATAAGAAATGCTGAATCTGGTTTTATTCAACCCTGAAGGTGTGATTTTTCTCTATGCTGTTGCAAAGGTAACTGTCGTAATTGCAGTTAGAACAAACCTCTATACCCGTCGGCTTCTTTCTAACCGCATATTTCTTTCAATTATGTGGGCAGTGGCACTAAAAAACTCTTTAATTGGGCCAAATGAAAACAAAGCACACAACTGGGACTAATGTAACATTCCGCTTTTATTGTCATAATATAATGCAATTATTTGACACTTATTTACATAGAATCATCAAGAAAATGGACTGATGTGGTATGCAGCCAAGTTGAAACTGCTTTTAGTATTTAGCATAGCATATCTAGTAGCCTCTCATCCTGTTGTTAGATGGCGTTGCAGCTGCCTCTGAAGCCTGGGGCACTCGAACGAAGCACTGGAGGGGCGTCAATTTGCGGCGAGAGGGACCACGGTCTTGGTGAGGCTCACGTCATGGAGAGTGAGCCCTATGAGGTTTCGCAGGGCAATCTACTCCTGCTGCCGTTCGAAATTGTGGGTTGGGTGGGAGGGGCTTAGCGGAGTGATATGAGGCAGCAGAGAGAGAGGTGGAATAATAATATAATCTGTTTTTAATAAAAATATGTCCCCTTTTGTCTTTAAATGTTTTTAATGCATAAAATCAGGAGGACTATATTTTAAAAGGCAACAGTGGATTTGCTGTTTTAATTAAAGCAGACTTAAACTAGGGAACTTTTGAATGTCTTCTTCCCTTTGCCCGTCTTAAAACCTGCCACTGTTAGCTATCAACTCATGATAGGTCAGTTAACCAACCAAGCAATGGAGAAACAGAAAGACGTTTGTAAATGTGTAATTTTGTACAGCCTTACAGCAACCAGTCAAGAGCTTCTTTGGTGAATGCCAGTTTTGCTCTCTGATTTCATGAATTAACTTTTAAGTCTATTGAAGTGTTTGACAAGATAAACCAAGATAAAATCTCACTGAGTTCCAGTATTTGAAACTACGTGTTTGTCCAGATCTGAAGCTAATTAAATTTAGAGCCAAATCTTAGTCAGTGTGAGGCAGACAGTCAGTAAGTGCTCCGCAGCCTCCACTCATCAGCTCTCCTCTCATCTGCCATGCTGCCAAGGAGCCACTGCCTTCAAGATGCCGTTAGTTACACAGTGTCAAAATCCCTTTCTGGCGAAGCCATCTTAGCAATGGTAGTCAAGGTCTAGTGCTACAGTACAATCTGTGCTGGATATGAGGTAACAAAAGAGGCCGTCTCATCCTCAAGGTCCTGTGGACTGAAAATATACCAATTGAGATCTGGAATGAATGGTATAACAAGTAGTTTGGCTGTAGTACATGACAGCCAGTGTGGTGCATGCATCCTGGAGCTATCTGTTTGGCATGCAATACCGAGTGTACTGGTGTAGATTCATAACAATAATTTAAATGTTACACGTAAGCCTTGTGAAATAATGCATTTACAGCTTCTGGAAATTGACGGAATCTGAAATGTGATTCAATTTTTCATTCGGCTCATGAATAAACCTTTTGCTTTGCAATGTTTGTGTAACCGTCACGTACTGGCAGTCAACGAGTCACGTCCATCATTTTGACATTGAAACATCTTTTAAGCCCCAATCAAAATTAAACAGAAAAGCCAGCACGTGAATAATGTTTGCGGCTCACCTGGTGCTTTGTTCCAGACTGCTCCTTTTAAAAGCTCATGAATATACATGAGCACAACTGCTGGATGAAAGTGAAAATTAATTGGTCAGATTTAGAGGCATGCCAACTGTGGACCAAGGTGATGTAAATGATGTTGTTTACCTTTTATTTGTTATCCACAACACCTGTGCAATGATTTTAAATATGTTTTATTCTTTCTCTCCCTCTCTCTCTCTCTTTTCAGCACAACATTGAGGCCAGGCCAAGGTAAGATTGCCAGTGTGATTTGTGATTCATGTTCACCTCTTCATAACAGGACAGTTTAGCGGGCACTAAGGACACTACAAAACCTCCTCACTCAAGTTCTTGTGCCATCAACCAGACGTATTTATCCTGAATAATAACACACACATACACAAACACGCACCCTCCACGTCTTTTTTACCTCTTTAAACTTCCACCTTTTAGTGACTCACTCAAACAGCTCACAAACTCACTGCAGCCACATAAACCCTCCCATGCGCCCAAACCTATCCGGCCACATGCGAGTCACGCCGGTGCCCCAGCAAGGCAATTAGTAGCTCTCATCTGTGTGTGCCCACAGGAATCAGAAGAGGTGACAATCTGCCTGGTCCAATAAGAGGGCCATGGACAGTGGGTGACAGGCTGGAGCTGTGTGTTTATACGTGCATACTGTATATGTGTGCACATGTGTGTTGCTTTAAGACAAGCTGTTGTGTCATTAGTAGGGTCAAGTCTCGCCCTCTGATACAGCATAGTATTTACATTTCTGCTATGCCAGAGCTGATTATGTGTGCCTGCATTTATGTGTAAGGGAGGGTGAAAAATTGGACCGGACAGATGCAGCCATTTTATTTTGCACCTGCTTTTACAGTTTGTTTGTATCTTTGTTTTTTTTTTCTTTACCTAGACTACATCTCTCACCTTTATCTTTGTCTGTCAGACAATCTGAAATGGATAGTCTTCGACCCAGTCTCGCACTTATTGATCTGTTCACACGAAAACCTCTCTGCCTCCTTCACCCGGAGCAGGAGCGCTCATAGCACCACCTGCTGTCTCTGCCTCCCCTCCTGGTTGTCTCTCTGGGTTTTCATGTCAAAGTACTCCTCCCCTCCCCAGACACAGACTCAGACACCTTCAGCAAATTCCAGCACATCTGTCCTCAGAGAAAAGAACCTTATTTTCTGTGAGACTGTATTTAAAATGAAGGATGAATACGAAAATAGTCCTATGTGCGACAAAATACAATTTTGATGGACAGCATGCTTGTTTTCTGCAAACAGAAATTGAATTTTTAATTTCACTTTGTACTATTGATACTGCGGTGCTGCCTGCTTGTGGGAAATGTACTGTATTTCCTCTCTGGGGTGTAATGTGCCTTTCCTTTAATAAGCAAAGAAAGTCATGACCGTGGCTGGCGCACGGTGCCAACATGTAATATGTTATTGATTGGTCAGCCAGTATTATGACCCCTAAGCACTGGAGCAGATGGCAGCAAGCTTGGACTCGAGGGTGAGATGGAGCTAATAGTTTGCCCTTGGTCAAGGTTAACCTCTACATGTCTACACAGTCACGCACACACACACTCCCTGATATAATTACTCCCAAAGTCCCCCATATTGCCCTAAAATGCAGTGGGTGCAGAATCTACTGTGCCTAGTGGAAAACGACACACATTTTGGAGAAATATTAGCAGAAGAGAAGTTTTGGAGAGGTTAATAGAAAAAAGAAATGATAAAAGTGAATTCTGGACAGCTTCATGCATGAATTTATTATTGTTGTAGCATAGAGCGATAGAGATTGGACATCTCAAGGTTTGAAGGTGAAACAAACAAAGGGTGAACATTTGAAAAAGAGACGTGAAATTGGTGGAGGGAGAAAGGAGGAGAGAGATTTTGCAGACTCAAGCGAGGAGTGGATGTTCAGGGTGAAGTGCAATGGGATCCAGACAGCAAATTGATTATGGAGCAGAAACACTAATCCGCTGTCTGAGCCCCATGTCGCTGCTGTAGACAGAGCATCCCCACAGGACCACAATCCTGCACCCACACGCATCTTTCCTGGACTTCCTCAATACGATCCCCCGCCTCTTCCCAAGCCTCTTAACATAGGTACTCCATGCCTGCCAAGAATTGTCCTCCTCTGAATATAAATCTTGCTTTACTCCCCTCAGCCCAACCTTCTCACTGCTGCCTCTAACGTGATGCATTGCAAATATCAATACGTTTCTCGGCTTTAACCCCTCACCTCCCTTGCAACCCCTGTCCCTTACTTGCGCCTTTTATTACATGTGTTTGTCTTGTGTGCATGTGTTTATGTGTATTTGTATGAATGTATGCAATCATCTGGATCTAATCTAGCTGTTGCAATGTCTTTGTAAATCATGTTTGTGTGTGTGGGTATGTATACATTCATGTAATAATGTGCCCAAAGGTGTGAACGTATAGGTTATGCTAGTATCTCATGGTGTGGTATGACATTTAGTGTGTCTGTTATGTCAATTTGATTTGAAGAGATATAATTCAATGTAGCAATTGAATTCATAGCTGCAATCTATCTCTCTCTCTCATAGCCTACACAAATACCTACTTTCTTTCTGGAAGCCCTCATACACCACTCATTTGCTTTCACATGTTGCTGTCCGAGCCCTCAGTGATCACATAGGGCTATGGTACATCAGGAGTCACCATGCCACTGATCAATAGAGGAGAAGAGAGTTTCTCTGACTGTCTTCATACAAAAACAAACACACACACACACAAAGGAAGGATGGGGACAAGGAGCTTATTCTGCAGTAACTCTTTAATTCCAGAAAGCTACTTTTATGTTGTCTCCTGAGACGCGTGCTTCAGAGAGAAATAGATATAGATAGTCCATGAGAGAAAAAGATATGTACACTAAAGAATTCCACTCGTTAGACTTAAATTTGCTGTTCTGTTGGGAAGATTTATTTTTAGTAGACATGTAGAAGTATTGTTATGTCTTTTGGCTTCTACTACTAAAAGTTTTTAGCTTGGGTGTTTTGGATGTCTGGCACCAAGAAGGAGTCATTGGGGCTCCTCGAATGATTATTCCGGTGTTTTTCATCCTTATCTATGTATGATTTTTAACAACACGGTTGACAATCAATTATGGTCCAAAGTCAGTTATTGTTCTCTGATTCACCAAGTCAGCCAATACAGATCACCTCAGATTGTCTTTTTAAGTGACATACTCGTGCAAATATTAAAACTTGTAGCAGTTCTTCCCTGTCACTTTATCAAGCCACCAACCAGGGTTGGCTGTTGCTAACATTGTATAGTTGGTGCCCTCTTATAACTCATTGCATTTATTTCAGCTTATAAAGATTGATGGTTCGATTTGCCATCTTCAGTCTTTGCCAAAACATCAGTCGGAGTTATGAGTATACAGCTTTTATTTTTTACGTCTGCCTGCAAGCTAGCACGTCACTAGAATAGGTATCTGCCTTACGAATATAAATATGCAATATACAGTATACACCATAGGCTACAGAAACACTCAGTAGGTTATTCTCTTCCTCTTGTTGTTAGAATTAATCTCATCACACACACAAACATACAATTGGTGCGTGATGTTAGCTAGGTAGAACTAATGTCTGCACAGTAGGTGCATTGGCTGTTTGACACACCATTTGACACACTTCTCTCAAAAAAGCAAGGCAGTTTTATTTATAAAGCACATTTCATACACAGAGGAAGATCAAAGGTGCAAGGCTCTTTTCTTGCACCCATTAGCACTGTGATATCTTTTGGGAAGTGCAGATAATTTTATTCTTATGGTGATTAGAAAGTAATTTATGAACGAAAGGGGAAAAAAATTACCGTAGCAGAAATGACAGACCAAACAGAATTTTATCAACAGAATTCTAGTCATTTTTTTTATCAACAGAATTCTAGTCATTTTTGTAAAATTCTAGCTGACAGAAGTTAATTTGCTTTGCAACATTGTGACTGCGTGTGTAGTTACAGTGTAACATTATTTGCTTATTTGCTAATGTTGCAGCAGGTAGCTAGTTATCAGAATTAATATGAAGTTGCTCATTATTCTGACCCTTCCCAACAGCAAAATAAGCCATTGTTTGGTTGTTGTGCCTCATAATGTTACACAATTGTAAGACACTCAAATAAATGCTTGCTCCAACACAAACACAAACGTTAGCATGTTGAAGTATTAGCCTTGTGGACATAGCTAATTTGGGTGTATAGCTGTCTGCCATGGGAGCTGCAGTTCTGAACTATAGCTCTAAATGCTAGTGTTCAGTATCATAGGAACAGTCAAAACATTAAACCCTGACTGTCCCTGATGTTTTGGCTTTTTCACTGGGGGAATTTGAATTATTCATATAAATGCAGGTAACAGTCAACGTTGGTATTGCTCAACATCCACCAATAAAAACAGGGATTCTAAGTATTTTTGGGAACAGTGTCATCTTTAAGTTAGGTCTTGTCAGAGATGCAACTGGCTGTTTTCTTTGCCTCCCACAGTGAGGCTTCCCTTGTGTTTTCGTGTCCTGTCGTTTTGAGCATATCAAGAATAGCAATGAAAATGAGAGGCGTTTTTTTGTTTTCCTGAGAAAACAGAAAAAAAACTGTTAAACACTTGTTAGCTGTCATCAATTGGCTAGTTTCTCTTAGCAGTTCAGTCATCATGATATGACTTTTTC
>LKNJ01000148.1:80050-105050 GCA_002120245.1 Maccullochella peelii | reverse complement strand
TAAACCTTCCAGTGCAATACGATGGTTCAAAAAGCAAGTTGGGAAATGGAAGCTGTCTAATTGAATATCCCGTTAAAGTATGAATCGTGACTGTATACCGTCTGACAAAATGCAAAGGAGACCAGACAGTTGGAATGTATTTTTGTGAAACAGACATGACAGGTATGAAAGTACTTCCCAAACGGAAACTGATTCTTTTGATAACGGGTTTGACTGCAGTGGGGATTGCCACCTGATAAGTCTGATGTAGCTACTGCAGGATTTTGAATTTCACCAGAGCGGTAGTGGCACTGCTACTGGATGTTTAGTTGTTGATTTCCTACAGTGTAGGCCTGTGAGGGCCAGGGACACATTGTATAGAGCTTTGACCAGAGCTTTAAGAGTGCTTCTAATATTGATCTGCTGTGTAGATGGATACGAGAACTCTGGTGAGTGCTGTGTGTGTTGTCTGTGATCCTAGAGAGCAAAGAGTTGGCGGTAAGTGTCTGTGATGCATCCAAGGCTATAGTGCGGCAGAATCGGGTTACTGCTGCGTTTGTATTGATACCCTGAGCCCATAGTGCCTATGAATAATGGATTGTTAATCTAAGTGTGTAAAATAAAATCTCTCTTCCACATACCTTTCTTTGCCTTTCCGTTGCTGTTTTTGTTGTATGTGTGCAAAGGTGTGTTTGTACTCGCACTCACATTGTATTCTGAGTGAGTACTGAAGTGCTTTCTTCAGAGATCAGTGTCAGTATAGTGATAGTGACTTTATACCCTGAGAAAAGGAATGATTGTCAGTTTTATTCTGCTGACATTGAAAAGCTGGTAAGAGAGAGGGACTTAACGATTTAACAAGGAGCACCACAGAACTATTTAAATATTCATATTTGTTGAACTTTGCCTTAAAGTATGAAAAGGGGCCAGATTTAACACAAAATAATGGCTTGAAGACCTTTGCAATATAATATTTTACATATCAGACTGATGCTCGTATCCAGAGGGACTTTGTGCAAGATAAAATAGACATTTGTATGTTAAAATCATTTTAAGCTGCCCAGTAATAAAGACATGCAAGGAACAAAATGATGCTGTGAAAGAAAGTGATAAAGGAGAAGTGTTTGCAGTGGTGAATTATGGAACTTAAATAGAGCACAGGTATGGTGTAACCAGGCTAGAACGAGATGAGCATAAGGTGCAGCCTGTAGAGATGTATTTCAACTCCGACAAGGAAGATGTGGTGTGACTACAGTAAGCTTTCTGGGCAGGTTGGTAATACAGGAGGGAAAAGCATGGAAAATGAAAGAGAGCGTGGCAAATAATATTTCAGAAGGTTCCGGTGCACAAGACAGCAACAATAGGTTAGTCTCTTGACGGTAACTTTCACCAAGCTTCCTGGTATGAGCATTTTATCTCTTCCAGTGGTCCATATTTTGTTGTATCTGATTCAACAAATACCCTTTCTGATAACCTTGTGCTATCTAATATGTAGCCCAGTGTTGAACATCATACTGAGTCACTTAGACCGTAAGAGAAACCGTACTTTTTTTTCTCCCAGGTCTTGCATTCCTTTACTGTTTCTGTGACAGTAAATTTAGGCGGAACATGTCATGTTTATGTCACATTGTAAAATGTGTTGATGTGTTATTATCTTTTTTGTTATTTATGAATACAGAGCAGTTTTTCTGCGGAGCACTCCTTTCTCCCAGCCTGTCTTGTTAATTCGTTTTCCTTGCACCTGCTCATTAAATTACCCACCCAGACTTCTCTAGCTGTCCCATCTAATAATCACATTGTTATACAAGCCTCTGCTGTTTGTGTGTTCTCTTAAGAGGAAGGCTGTGAGGAGTTGGTATCGGAAATACAAAAAAATAAATCCAAATGTGTTAATTACGGCTCACTTTCCCCCTCTGAAAACAGATACTTCTGCTGTGAGTGCGTGTGTTTTATGTGTGTGGTAGTGCGTGGGTGTCGGTGTGTATTTATGCAATTATTTGAAAAGAAGAAAGTGACGAGACAAAAAGAAGTGAGAGGAAAGTGATTGAGGGAGTGCAGTGAGGAAGAGAGTTGGTAGAGGGCAGGAGCTGGATCGCTACTTCGAAGGTGCAGATGTTGTGGTTTTGTCTTTTTTATCTTCATTGCATGTCAAAGCACATCTGGCGAGATGGAGCTCTGCTGCAGCGATGATGAAATGACCTTCTAGTTCAGATTCTGTGATTAATGAGCAATATTTTATACCATGCCATGTCTACAGGATTTGTGCTGTCAGACTGTAAAGGATGATAAATCTTGTAAAATGGCTTTAACACACAACTTTAAAATGAAAGTAAAGACATATTTTAAATGCTTGAATTTTGATCAGTTCTTTTGAAAAAACTAAGTCTCCAGCCAGGCTAGCAGCTCTGGGAGGCTGTACTTAGGCACAGCTACGTTTTTAGCTAAATGCTAAAATTAGAATGCTAACATGCTCACACTGACAATGCTAACATGCGGATGTTTAGCAGATATAATGTTTACCATGTTCACCATAATTTAGCATGTTAGCATGCTAACATTTGTTAATTAGCACCAAACACAAAGTACGTCATTAGTTTTGCAGGTATTTTGTCTGTATATAAAGTATTGGAGTAATTATAGTTTTTGACCTGTTCTAGAGAAAAAGTCATGACAATTAATTATACAATTCATCATAAGGGGTTCATGAATGTCTGTACTAAATTCCGTTTGCGATCAAATAGTTGTTAGAGACATTTCACTCAAAACCACAAATGTCAACCCCATGGTGGCTAGAGGAAAAGTCAGGGGATCACCAAAGTCATTTGAGTTCATCGACTGGATACCATGAATGTCTGTACATGACAATCCATTCAATAGTTTGCGTGATATTTCAGTCTGGACCAAAGTGGTGGACAGTCAGACCAACTTCGCCATCTCTAGAGCCACGCCGCTAGCATGGCTAAAAATAGTTGTAGCACTAGCATGAATGGTGATTTTTGTTTTCAGACCGCCATATTCTCATGTAAACAGACTATACAGTCACTGGCAAGCTTTTGAACAGCTTATCTGATCTGAACATTTAACATCTGGACTGTAATGACCAGCAAATGTCAATGTTGTCAACCAAAATCACCACCTTGGGAAACTGCCAATCAGCCAGTTGCTAATTGGTCTGATTGGCATGTTGCATGCTGCGGGTGTAATGCAGGCAATATGCGGGTGCTTGTGGGTTTTGTTTGTTGTTTTCATTTGAGAATAACATTATTTGGCTTGGTGAAGGCAGATATGCCATACTTTACAGGAAGTGGACTAGGCAATTAGAGCTCCCTCTTCTGCTGTCTTGTATCTTGTCAGGGAATTATACCCATTTTCAAAAAAGAAAAACAGGTTCTCTGGAAACTCTATGCACACACAAGTAAAAGCGCTCCAAAGATGTCCCACTGTGTATAAACATTCATTATTCATTCTAAAACCACACATAGACACACCACATACACGCACACTCGTACACACACTCGCACGGTTAGGGTAATTAGGGGAAAAGATGGAAAGAACAAGGCAACTGTCTCTCCGCACAGACAGGAAGATGCTTTCACACACAGATGCCTTCCTCACACTGTCTCACCTACTATGTCCCCTTTAAACACACACACACACACACACACACACACACACACACACACACACACACACACACACACACACACACACACATCAGTGTGTTAGCCTTCAGGTGGAATTACAGGTCTGATTTCAGCTTGTTGGAGATGTAGGAGGACGATAGTGGCAGGCTGGACCAAGGGGCAGTGAATCAGTGCCTTATCAAACCCTCTGGCCCTAGGTTGAACTGTCAACACAGAAACAGCACACACACACACACCATTGGCAAACATCTCCCTTCCACAGTTGGACCCAACGTCACAGCACGTATCTGACAGCTCAGTGGCGCAGTTGTCAGGGCGGTTTTCCCTCTTCCAGTCCATAGTCTGTCCCTGTGCTCAGTTATTCTCCCAGTGAGGGGAAGGGGGGAATGTTTAATTCAGCAGCTTCACGACAAGCCCTGTCACCATGTAGATTTATTTTATTTTTAGAGATGGTTGGGATTTAACTACCTCTGGATCGTAATGGGAGATTTATCATGCACTTTACAAAATCACCTTAATCCAGCGTTGTTCTGTGAAGAGAGGGATGTGAACGAAAAATGAAATCCTTTTTCTGACGGGGGTCCCGTTTGCACGTCTGAGTTTCCCTTTTGAACCTGTCAATTGCTCACTGCTTGTTCATGAAATATCATTGCATTGATTTTTGTGAATTTTGCCAATTTCTGTTTTGACAAATAGAAATTATGTCTTGTATTCACCTGTGATTACAGATAAAGATCAATTTCCCAAGTAGGGGCATGCCTCTCTATTTAAAAAAACAACAACAACAATTAAATTGCTTCCAGTTTCCTGATAATGAAATATCCAATAGGGGTATGCCACCCCTAGGAGGAGGTAGGCTTTTATGACGTTGATGTTTTACAGGATGCATTAGTACACATAAAAGTTTATTAGTCAGGCAGCACTGGGGGAGCTGTCTAGCCCTATGACTGTATTTCACTGTGTTGCAATGCTGCTTTTGCGGGAACAAAACATCAAATTTCACAGACTAATAAAGACCAAACTAGTTTCAGATTGTGCAGCGCCAATTAAAAAGTCAGATGCTTATACATTTGCAATATAGCACAGAATTTTCTTTTCTTTAAAGTTGGTTTTGTGGTAGAGAACATAACTGTTAATCTTTTTGTTTGTTGCAAGAGGAACATCTTTGTGCTGCATCCTGAGGGAAGTCCAGTGTGTTTAACATTCTGCAAAGGAAAAAGCGGGGAGGGATGGATGAGGCATATGAGACTTTTATCAGGCAAGATGAGAGTTGTGACAGTCTGGAGCCCAGGTTTTCTGGGCTGTCTGTCTGGGTGTCCTTCACACTGAGAGCTTGGATGCAAGGGAGGGGGAGTTTTCATGTGACAGAAGGCTTTGCCTAATAGCCAGTCTGTTCTCCAACTCTGTCGGTTTTTCTCTGTCTCATAGGCACACACTTTTTTTCTCTCTTTTTCTCTCCTCCTCATCTTCTCTGGCCATATGTGCCTCTGACATCCCTCCGTCTCTGATAAAGGAGAGTGCGGACAGAGGAGAAGTCAGTATCATTGCTCCAAGTGTGGTGTAAACAGGCTTTTCATTTTAAAATCTCTGCAGAGAAATCCAGATTCCAGCTCGTCCGGACACCTGGGCAGTTCACTGATTAAGGTGGTGCCGGCGTTCTGATGTTGGAGAAGGCGGTTGTTTGAAAGAGGCAACAGGGGGCAGCTCTGCCAGCCTGCCAAGTGTGTGGGCGCTGCTGTGACCAGTCAGTCTTCATAATGGCTGTCTGGCCCTGGGACAGAGCCAGCTCAGTGGTCACATGACTGACTGCAGATCAGGCAAGGAAGGACTCCCTTCAGTAGCCCTGGATCAGTAGTGCCTAAGGACACAACAAAGGACAGAGACGGACAGAGAAGGGAAGGCATCACGGGCGTGGGCCTTCCCCTCTCAGTTCGTCTGTGCTCTTTGTCGTGTCCTTAGGCACCATTGATCCAGGGTCCAAAGACTGGACCAAGAAATAAAATACAGCCAAGTTGAAGAGGGAATAGGGAAGGAAGAATGTAAGAAGTCTTAAGTAGAAGGGAGAGTGGGGACAACATAGGTGCTCACTATTCATTACCTATAAGCTGATGCTGTGTGCTTTCCGAAGGACAGATAAAAGTTTATCTCTCCAATGTGTTTTCCTCTCCTTTTCTCACTCGTGGGCTTGAGATTCAAACTTCAAAGGAGTATTAGATACAACAGAAATTTCAATTTAAGCCAAAGACACAGTCTGCATTTAAAGTTTGCATGTTAAAAAAAAAACAAAAAAAAAAACACTTGCAGGATAAGGAAGTTTTGCTCTCCTTAGCAAATATCAAATAACCCCAGACCTGGGACCTATATAATGAAACTAGATCAACCTAGCTTTGCCTGAGATATGTGGTAGTAGGCCTAATATTAGTGGTCTTAGATAACTGGTCTGACAAAGGCAAGGCATCTTTATTTATAAGTTAAATTAAGTGCTTTACATAGGCAAAGAAAAGCATTAAAATGACATGTAAACATTTGATTGAAGGGAATTTAGTTGCATCCAGCTATTTACTTGCTCTAAGCAGTGATAGAGTGAGTCTAAGTAACATAGACTCATCTTAACTGTGTAACATAGGTTTCCGTGGTGGTGATCAAAGGCTAAATATATAGTAGTAGCTGCTTTAACAACACAGATTGGCATGTGGCCCGAGGTGCAACATGTGATTCAGTGTTTAATTATTTACTTAAGCTTAGGTACTTTGATTTATACTGGAAATGGATAGCAGGCACTGAAGAAATTAGATTTCTGTTTTGTTTTTTGGGGGGGGGTTTTGCAAATGGTTCCTGTTTTTTGTTTAGGTTTATTTCAGTCATTAAACCACCAGTTAAGCTTTCAGCAGTGCTGTAGAACAGTGCTGACCCCTCGGCAACCAGTATTTTAAGTATGCTTTTAACACACGGCATCCTATTACATCTGTAGTAGTCATCATGTCGCTCTCACAGTGGAACACCAAACAGTAACATTTACTTTGTATCACCAGAGGACGCAGTGGTAGTAGACCACAGTGAGCCATTTATCCTCATTCCTAAACACCCTTTGGGTTTCTTTATGGGTCTGAGTTTGACTGTGTTTTAAAAATAAATAGCGTATTTGTAAGCATCGCAAATGAATAATCCAGGAAATGACACAGTATAACCTCCTGAAGATCAAACCTCTTGTTAGCAGACTACATCCAACATGTCTGTGTCTCCCCCTCCCCATCTCTTTATTATACAGTGGGGCACCGTTAAGGTGATTCCATTATCTCCTCCTTGCTCTCCTCTAAGGGATCTTCTTAACGTCATTCATTGCCATTTAATTTGTGACCAAGAGTATAATGGCTCCTGAAAATTGGAAAGCACAGTCCTGTGCCTACACAGGGGCGTGCTATTCAGGATAATTGTTGATTGTCAGATTGCATCACAGTGAAGAGGAGCTTTGAAGGAAGTGTTATGGTGTATTTTCCCCACATGATGGTCCACACACAGTCACATACCTAAAGCAAGTGACAACAGGGATGCTTGTCTTCATGTTCCGGTCAGTTTTAATTTCAGTTTCACACTAATGAGCAGTTCTATTTTTGTGGGCTACATGGATGGGATCTCTGCAGTTCTCCTCAATTAATTCCTCAATTGCCCCTGTGGCCACAGAATTTGTAGAATCACTAAATGAGCCAATGTAAGATTGAGTCTTACAGTGGTTTAATGCTCTTATCTGAATGGCTCTGCATTCATTTCTCTGTATGATTAACGGAAGGTACCTGTGTCAAAGTGAGCGAGAAATTAGTTCATGGAGGGATAACGGTATTCGGCCAACTCCTCACACCTGCTACAGCACAGACAAACCTGTGTGATTATTCTGATTGGCTGAGCATCAGCACACTATTTTATTCCGCTTCGCTGACCTTTCCGCCTCACTATTCGCAATCTGTATGCAGGAGAAGGCATCCTCAGCATAATACATGCATCATGTAGTGAGTTGACTGCATGCAATCCTAGGCCAGAGTGCTACACACCACACTTCCTGATGTACCTTTTAGAATAATGGCATGCATGAACATGAGTTTGAATGGGGTCTACTTGAGGCGATACATCTGGTGGATGGATTTATCCTCGCCTCTCCCATTTTTCTCTGATGAATAAGCTGCAGTGCACATAAAGGGTCATATTAAACAGCCCCTAGCTCTCTGTCCCCTGTACCATGATGCATTGCCTGTTGTTGTGCCTCGTCTCTTCACTTCCCCCGTGAACTGATTAAGTCTTTGGAACAGCATGGAAACACCACAGGGTGTTGCATTGTTTTTCAGGGGGAAGACAATGCCAGTGAACAGTATGAATAGACCAATGACTCTGAAAGACGCAAACTGTCACTGTCTGTAATTATTCAGTCGGCTCACAACGTGTATCACATGATGGTAGGCTCTCTCTTTGGTCAGGCAGTGTGTTTCACTCTCGTCCACTGATCTTCAGGCATTAAGATACAGTCAATAATTCATTTCATGTAAATGTGGGTATAAATTGTACATTTGTGCATATTTGAAGACTTTCATCCCAAAGTAAGACGTAATTACAAAAAGACTTGTGTGCTTACTTCATAATTGATAAGATAAAAGAGAACACTTTTCTCGGCTTTATCAGGCTGTCATTTTAGATCTGAAATTCTAACAGTATTTTTTTTTTTTCATTCATCAGTTTGTGGTCAGCCTGGATATCATGAGTGTAGACAGTTATATTTCCTGGGGAAAGAATCTCCTTAGCCCACTTAAATCACTATGTAAACAAAGCCAATACTGCTACGACTGTGGCTCAGCAGGGGTGGCTGCACAGATTCGGGCTATAAAGAAATTTTACGGATTTATCATTAAAATGCCCACAGAGTTTTGACACCCGTGTAGATTATTCTCCCATCTCATGGAGGAAGGACAGCGTTGTGGTTGTTTTCTTTGTCTCAAGGCAAATTGCTAACATCATGAATCCATATGTGTCTGCTTTGCAGGGTATGTGCGTGTGTGTATTACTGCATCAGAGAACATTAGACATGGCTTCAATTTTTGCATAAGGGGGAAAGTTTCTGAACAGCCTTCTAGTTGATGGTTTATGTTGCTGTGCATAAACCCCAGAAGTTGTACATTTAAACATAAATCTGAGCAAACCAAAACCGATATTTTGTTTTAGTTTTAGTTTTTACTAAACACTATCAGTTTTCTGTCTTTTTTGGGCAGTGTCCTCCATCCAGCCTCCCACAGCATGTCACCTATTTTTGTGTCATTATGTGACACTTCCTGTCACATAGTCCAATTGAAATGCATATTTATGCATTTCAGTGTATTGTGCGTCAGTGAAACAGTCATGAAATCCAAGCTGTGAGTCATCCTTTCTGCCATCCACCTGCAGAGCTGGTAGCACCTGCGCCCAAATAGCAGCCTCTCACCACAGAATCTTAATAGAGTCCTCGCTCTTCAATAACTCCTGTCACACTCGCTGAGGTTTGCTCTTTCTGCCATGACAGGACAGGCCAGACAGACTGTTACCAGAGGAAGATGGTGTATTATACAGAAGATGTTTTAAAATACAAATGAAACAGGACTGCATAAAAGGAATAGAAATAAGTGAAAGTCATCAAATCATTGTAGACAAGACTAAAAACAATATCTGCACATAAGATGAATTCAAGGCAAAGAAAAAACAGTCATGACGAACAATTTACATAATAAACAAGAATAAAAAAAGGTATTATAGAAGTGACTTGAAACATTTTACTGACCCCTGTAACCTGATCTCTTCAGGCGTGTTATTCTGAACGCCTTGAGTGCAGTTACTTTTAGTCTTCAGTTTACTTTGTAAAAATCAGACAGGTCTCATCTAAAGATCACAGTCTGTGCAACTCACATGTAGTTAAAAGGTCTGTGATGTAGCACGGGGCAGACCCAGTCATCCTTTGAAAGTAATCACTTAAATTTTAAAATAGTCTGTCCTAAAAATTTCAGGTACAGGAAGTGACAGTAGACTCAGGGCAAAGTGCTTTTGTTGCTTTGTAGCAGTGAAAACCTGAGCAGCTGAATTTTAAATGAGTGATGCTATATATTTATTTCGAGAATGAATGAAGAGCTAAAGTAGTCAAAAACAAGATGCCAAGTAGTTATAACACTTTAAACATTTTGTTAGCTGCAGACACTTGTAATCTTTGTAATAGTACAGAGTTTAAATGAACATGAATTATGAGGTAAGGAGTCAGTGCTGTTTAGAAAAGCCATACTGTCAAAACCTACAATTAGAATATTCCAATGTATTGGCATTTAGCTGTAAAACCTTTTGAAAAACAAAGTAAAAAAACGGATATAAAACATATTCAGGTCACATGTTATGTGTAAACAGTATGTGTCCATGCATATAACAGTGAAAAGTGGCATTATTTATTAACAGGGTAGCATATGAATACTGGGACAAATGGACCTAGCACAAAGGAAGCTTCTTTGTGCATCAATGCCAGTAGTCTCCAATACTAACACTTGAAGTCCTGTGTTGAAGATAAAATTAAAACCAGTTTAAAGCTCTTCAGAGCGCCACAGACCCAGCATTGTTGACGGCCAGGAAGGAAAGCATAATCAGCTGTTTAAAATGTTGATGATTTTCCTGTATCAGTTGCTAAATTATTCTTATTATTATTATTACGTTAGGCAGAGTTTCAGTACTGTGCATAATTATTAACCCCAACTGAAACTTCTAATTTTGCAAAGTGTTTTTATGAAAGTAATCAACTGTAAAAGGCTTCTCTCCCTTGAAATAAAATGTTTTTAAGATTCAATTATCATTACCCACTGAGTTTCTTTTATTTCCGTCCAAAATCTGCTCTGTTGCTTTTTGTGCAAATATATTCACAAAGGAAATTGGTTTGTAATTTGATGTATATTTTTTTGGGACAGTTTAATTTACACAGCAGCAGTAGCTGGTGACAGCCCTACATTGTGTTCTTGTGCTGCATCTAATTTTAGAAATTGCAAGTTCTTAAACTTTGAGCCGCATGTCAAAAAGACTGTTGGTGATAGTGTTCCTGGCAGTGCTCGCAAGTGCTCTTTGTATTAGAGCATGAAGGAAAAAGTACCTTTTATGATCATGGCCTGAGTAACCTGTGACAATGGAACTTTAATAGAAACTCCTGAAAAATATTTTAGTCGTGGCTCCCACACTTACACCTCACCTCTCCCTTTCTTGTGTCTGAGCCTCAGCAACAAGCTCCGATCACAATGCTGTCACTTCCTGCCAACACTCTGGCTCTGTTGTTGTTCTCTGATCTTCACCTTCCTGAAGCTCTGATAAATTGTCTTTTCCTTCCTTAAGTCTTCCCCCACCTCTCCATGTCACTCCTTTGCCCTCCTCGGTTTTTCCTTCACATTTCTCCTCATTAGGATACACCCATATCTCAAATTCTCGCTGGCAGGATCATTGCGGTGCAAAGTGTTGGGAAGATCACAGCGGTGTTCTTAATGAAAGGTGTGTGCAGGGGCTATTTCTAAATTACACACCCCTAGATGGGCTGTCAGATGAAAGAAAAGCACATAAATCCATAGGGAGAAGAGGGGACATCGGACAAGATGTCACAATGGAGAGAAGGATGTAAACCATTCCAGAACAGAGAAGAAGGTAAATTACTCATAATAGCCTACAGTATGTCTTTTCTTTATTTATTTTTTTGCTTTTTTTTGCCATCTACAAATCAATACCTGTTTTTTTTTATTATTCACTCTCCCTTCCTCATGGAATTAATGCTCTACACTCCTTTCTTTCCCCCTTTCACTCCTTTATTTGATCAATTTTTCCATATCACAGTCATCTCTTGTCGCAAAGCTGTTTGTAGTGTTAAATCATCCTGCAGGAGCAACAAGATTTACTTCATTAAGTAGTGGCAAAGTGCACTGCTTCACTGGAGAGTAAGAGTCTGTCCTCATGGGCTCTATCAATAATCATTAAGGATACTCTCTCATTAGACCAAACCTCATAGGCCTCCAGGGCTTGAGAAATGGGCCCCGTCGTCTTATGTGATGGAGTACGCTCAGACTTTAAACATCACCACTGTTTGGAAATGCACATTGCAATAGTTATTTTACCCTGAGGATGATTGCCACCAGCGCTATGTACACGACCTTATTCTCATTCAACCTCTTTGCTTAATCAAGAAGAACCTCACTCCCCTATCAGCAACCTCCAGTTTGCTCTTGAGCTCCTCCCTTTTCCCCTCTCTTTTTACACACACTCGCACACACCTCAAACTCATTCAGCATATCCAAGCCACTGCAGCATGATTATTCATATGGCAATGTGGCTGGATCAAGCTGGCAAGGCTGCCACGGCGTGATGGGAGTGTTTCCAGATGATGACTTAGGAGTCCTGCAGCTTCTCTGCCAAGAGCAGGGTATTCAAACTTAATCAGGGCAAAGCCCCCTCCCTCTTCTATCTCCCAGAGAGCTCCACAGGGTTGAGGCCAAGACAGGAATAGAATGAGACAAAAGTCAAAGTCTAGGCAACATCATGCACGCTCCCTCCCTCTGTTTTCCTCTCAGGGAGCCAGAGGTTTTCTCCCATGAGCGATGGGTTCATTTTAGGGCTATTGGAGAAACTTCTCTGTTTCACTCCAAGAGGAGACATTAGTAAGATTAGCTTTGCTCTAGTCTATCGGCCCTATCGAAATGCTTATCTTTATCTCACACACACAAACACAATGTTCCAAATTTCCACATATCAAGGCTGTTGTTCATCCATCACCCAGGAGCACAGCCGGTATGTTTCACTGAAGTCCAGACAGTGAGCTCTATAGCAGGGCTCCTAGCCCTCAGCTCGTCCTTGTCCGCAAGCCATGGTCACACTAAGGGGAGGAGGCAATGATCGGTCCTGATCAATAATGCATCGCCTGCATTACAGCTTATGAATAAGTTATGGACGGAAAGAACCCAGTCGTCAGGACGCGCGCACACACACACACACACACACACACACACACACACACACACACAGAGCAAAGTGATCTTTAACTTAGTCCAGGGAAGATGAAAAGACATAAAAAGAGAACAAAGCAAGGGCTTTAACTTGTAGGGAATGTATTACGCACCCACTGACATTTTGTTGCATGCTGAAGCTCCCCTCTGTCCTTTCTCTCTACCACCCATCCTATTCGCTGCCATTCTCTCTCTTTCTCTCTCTCTCTCAAGTAATGGTCTTTTCCTGCGGGTGGAATAAATAAGTTATTACATCCATATGTCCTAAGGCTTAGCAAGGACCGTTTGAATATAAATAGTTCATTTGCCTCCAATGTGGAGGCCTCGCTTTGTGCCATATAAATATATCTGTAATTACTTTTTTTTTTTTTTTTTTTTTTACAAAGAGCAGGGTGACTGTTTTGGTTGACTGGAGATGCAAGAAGAAATTGCTTTACACAAATAAGTCTGCCAACGGTTTGCCCCAAACACCGTCTCAGACAGGAGGGAGCTGTGTGAGAGCGTGGGGCTTAACTCAACGCAAACGTTTGTGTGCTGTGCTGACAATAAAGAGTGAACAGCCTGTGTGATGCTATAGACAATTTGAATATGTGGAAGAGAAATTACAAGTGGCAACTTTGTCAAGAATTTGAATGCGAGCAGCACTTCTGAATAATTAATGTCTCCGATGTATACTTAAGAGAGATGGTATCATTGTACAGCAACTAAGCCTGTATGTGTGTGTGTATACACTATGTCCAACATCATCATGTCTTTTGGCAGTCAGTAAGTTGGCACTTGAAGCCTGTGTGTGTGTGTGTGTGTGTGTGTGTCTGTCTGTGTCTATATGCATATTGTTGCTGCTTTGTTAAAACCTAAAAGTGTTGTTTATGACTTGCCCACTAAGCATTTTGGTGTTAATCCATTTAGTTTTGAAAGGCTGGTCATCAGAAATGTTTTTCGACTCTGCTTATAGGTGTACGCGTGCTAGCGCGCACTCATGTGTGCACACGTTTGTGGCTGCTCTTTGATGAGATGCCCTGTTGTGAGTTTGTGTTGTGATGATGTGCTCCTGGAGGAGGTGCAGGAAGGGAAAGGAGGAAGCAGCTCTTTGTCTCTGCCAACAGAAGTATGTCAGACCGGAATACTCAGGGAGCAGTGCTTAGAAAGTTATCGCTGCCTGTTAAACCACGTGTAGATTTTTTCTCAAAGATTGTGCTGCATGCAGCATTGGCAGGAAAGTGGAGGTGGAACAGTGTTGAAGCAAGTGAGGGAGAAAAGCAGAGATGGCTGGACATGTGTCCTTGACAGAGTGACAGAGACCACTGAATAGTAGACAAGTCTATATAGAATTTTTTAATTAGCTGCTTGTTAACGATTTTCCTTGTATTAAAGGATTCCATACAGAAGACGTGTTATCCTGGACAACATGCAATATCTGTTTAATTTAAATTAAAGATATTGTATGATAGATTACCAAATTATAAGCATGTTTAAGTACAGTCAGCCAGAACTGGTTGTGAAACTGCTTTCTATCATCCACAAACCTGGTGAAGAGGTTAAAGCCTGCATGGTAAGATGTAGCGTTAGTGAAGCTAAACAACACTGAAAACTTCAAACTCTTTCTTCCATGAATTATAGAGTGCATCTGAGAAAACATTTCCTCACATCTCTGTGGTGACTCTGACCTGTGGCTAACCGTTATTTTGAACTTTTAACAGCGTGTCAGCGGTTCCATATTGTAGCTTGACAGGCAGTCCTTTGTCTCATTTGATGGCAGTTAATTATTACAAGGCTTTAAATGCTGGATGTACTCATTATACTGAGACTGAAGACCTTTGCTTTTACCTCTTTATATTTGTGTTTGTTTGTATAGAAAAATCATTAACATTAACCTGGAAAACATCTGATAAAATATTTTGTGTTGCATCCAAATCACATTGAACAGTGACTGTTTTGCATCATGACTGACTCTTGCTGCTGCTACAGTGAATTCCATGTGGTTGTATGTGATGTGTTTTGGTAATGCTTACTGTGGTTATCTGGAGAATGACTCGTTCATTTAGTCTGTTGTGATGTGTAACCATTTGTGTGAGAGATAATATTGCTTGCTATACAAATTATCTGTTGCTTTATTGGTTGCCATGAACCACTCTTCCTCCAGATGTAATAACCAGAGAACAAAGTGTCTGCGCTGTGGTTACACACTGATGTAGCTGCTTAATTGACAGGGAACAGGTTGGCTGGGGTTTTTTGCATCCAAATACAGCTTCATTTTGTATGATATCAGTTCTGACCTTGAACTTGAAATGTCAGTTATATCAGAAAAGTGCACAGTCAGTCAAGCTGTCATAATGGTTAACTACTCCAGTTTGGGCCCTGTAAAACTATACATCAGTATGACATCAAGGTGGAATAATCTCTTCGTCGTTGATTCTTGCTCTGATAGATGATAGTTCCCAAATATGAATGCAAACTGACTACCCAAGGTCATAGGAAGTGATTGTTTTAAAAGAAACATTTGAGTAGTGAAATTAGATGGCCTAGCTCTGAAGTGCATTGAATCTCATTGAATTAAACGGCACCCCCATACAGTCCGTGTGTGTTTAGAAAAACATGCTGACCTATAGTCTTTTGAAAATGGATGTGTGGTACCATATATGCAGGCGGAAAAAACATATTAAGAGGGATGGAGGGTGGAATGTGACAAGTTTCAGAAGAGAGTTGCTTCTCAGGGAAGAGCAGTGCTCCATCACCCTTACGACATTGTCCAATTAGAGCATATGATTAGTGTAGACTGTCCCCAGTGAAATTGAATCTATCAGCCAGGCTCGGATTGCTACAGGTCCCTGCAATTTAGCTATCACTTTGTCTCTGTCACCACAGAGCTGCTAATATAAAACCGACAGAATGAATGATTTCTACTTATGGCGTAGCTTGATTGAAGCTGATTACATTTCACAAAGGTTTATTATATTTCCATAATATGTGCGTGTGGTGGAGGGTGTTTGTGTGGCTGCATGCAGGTGTTTGTGAAACAGCAAAGAGTCGGAGGACTTGCAGCCATCTAATTTGTCTCTGTTCTGTTTTTGCTGTCTTTTTTTCCAGGCTACCAGAGCCGAGGGCAAACCCCATGGACCCACGGGACTACGAAGACAATGATTCTGGACCATCCATGGACCATGCCCCCTGATACCAGCAGACCGGACTCATACTACATCCACCTGTCCTTCAATGTCTGCTTCAGCCAGCCGTCAGCCCTGTTGAGCTGTCAGGCTGGCCCTCTCTCTGTCAGCTGTCTTCCTTTTACCCTGCTCCCCTCCCCTCCTCCCTCCCAGTGCCTGCTGGCAGTGAGCTGACCTTGAGGAAGGCTGCTGTGACAAATATGGATGGCCACATCTTTTTCTGGTCTCAAAGTTTTTTAATTCCTCACTAGCTACTAACTTTCTTTAATTGAAGCAAACAAGTTATGTGAAATCAATTACCATCAGGCTCAATTTCCACAGCCAGTCAGATCCTTAGCTTACTGGTGAGCCTGGCTGACTCCGAGAGGAGCCTCACTAGGTATCCAAGCGGAGCATCTGTTAAGCCCGACAGATGTCAGAAATGGGAAGTTCTGTGACACGGTGCGCTTCACACTTTATTCACAATATCATTTTGGTTCTGTCGTTTTGACAACATTCGGGGAATCTCTCAGACATGGAAAGGGAACATTTGTCTGATGCCACAATGCCTTACGTTGTCAAGAGAATACAAAGGTGTTATATTTTGATTGTGAAAAAAAAAAGCTTTTGTTCTATAATGTTGTCTCTTCTACTTTCCATCATCCTGTTGCCTTCACCCCTCCTGTCCCTCCATCCTCTGCCCTACCCGCTGATTCTTTATGCTTGTAGATTTGTGCGCACTTCCTTGTGTGCTTGTCAGATCTATTATCAGAAGCAGGGGACATTTTGACATATATTGATTGGTGAATGCTGCTGAGTCTTTGTTAGGTGAAAATCGATCTAATTTGACTGTGCAGAATAGTGCTCTCGCAGTATCAGCTTTCTATGTACTGTAATGTAAAGGCTCATTACTCCTGGCCAATCTGCAGCGTATGACGGATTACCGTCCAAGTGTATGCACTTTCTACCTTGACCCTCTCAGCCATAGCTTTCATTCATGATGTACCGCCACAAGCGGTCTGTATCAGCAGTTTGTTTTTAATGTGATTGATTCTGTTGCCTTAAATTCAAAATGGAAAGCGGTGTCACCTATAATATGAGGGGCATGTTTGACAACAACATGACTTCATTACTGTAGCACTGCACTAAGATGCACTGGGAGTTGTATACCCACCCAAGGGAAATGTTGGTGTGTCAGCAGCCTATTGAAATAACTCCAACAGCTCATTCTTTATTCTAGTGTAACAACAGACAGGAGTCTGATGTTTCCCCTTGTTTTTATTTGTCTATTTTTGTCTTAAATCTATAAATAAACAGTCTGTTTCTTAGATTGGATATTGAAGATGACATTCATATTTTCACTTTAGAAACAATTCCTGCATTATTTGTCTCTCACAAAACACTACAAACCCTTTTATCAGAAAACCTTACAGGCATGTGACGATGGATGGAGACAGGAGGAGAGATGAAGTGCTGTAAAGAGGTAAATCAGGGAGGGGAGGATTTCTAGTTTTCCTTCATCAAAATTCAAAGCAGCAACTCATCCAGATTGGACTGGGAAATGGAGGTTTGGGAACAAAGGAGGGTGGTGGAGCAGCGGAGCTCTTTGGGGTCTCTTCTTCTCCACAGATGCATTTAAATGCAGACTGGTTTCATGCCTACAGGCCCAGACAAGCCAGAACACACTTTCATCAACTCACAGCCTCAATCAGAAAGCCCTTGTCTCTCAGCCACTCGTTTTACTTTCTCACTTTCTCACTTCACTTCTCTTGCCTTCTCACAATCACACCATGTGGCTCAAATTGGCTTTACACCTGCTTTCTACCAGAGCAGCTTCATCAAGCCAAGAATGCTTTCTCAGCATGTCTCATCTCTCTGCATTGAGATATTGACTCCAAGAAACTCATTTACCCGGTGGTCATTGCTATCTGGATGGTAACACATCTAGGTTTGCATTCTCTTGTGAGTTTCCCTTTACAGAAATAATGGGGCTTAATGATTGGCCGCATGAGGCATTGATCCTCCATTCGCTGAGCCACTGCAGGCTGACCGAGCACCAGAGCACTCAAACCCCACTCAAAGACTGTTTTTTTCTTGTGTGTGTTTCAGTGTGGCTGTGGCTAAATTGTTTTACGTTAGCCGGGAGGAGGCATAGCCAGATGTGGACTCCCGTGCTATCAAAGGGAGGCTGGTTCCAGCGAATAATCATTAACCCGTCATCTGCGTCGCCTCTGTCGAGGAGTCCAACCTGATCAAAGAAATAATAACACACCTGAGGGGGGACAATGTGCCTGTTGTCTGGGGAGGAAATGGAGAGGAGAGGATTGTCTGATCTAATTTAGCTAAGGAGACCACTAGGTTCCCTTTTTTCCACACCCAATTACACCTGCTCTTCCAGGTTCACTTCACTGAGCATGTTCACACAGAGGCACAAAGACGCGCGAATAAACAAAAGCACAGCCCTAAGACCTCCGCTTTTCCTGATGGGCTGAAAGAGACTTTTTGTGTATTTGTATTGACATGAATTAATTGCTTCATGGGTTGTGAGATTGAATTAGGTACGTGACATGCTTGCTAGTGGTGATGCAGCTTTGATTGCCGCCTTTAAAAGAGACTATTTCTCTCTGCCGTCATTTAAAAGACAGTTGGAGTCTGTGGTTTTCCAGTAATGGCGCAGCTTCACCACCCACCAACCCACTATGACTTAATGATTCTGTTTATTAGCATGCAAGAGCTGGAAGAGAAATAGGACATTTCTCTAACAGACCACACATTGCCCTGAGATGTATGCTTGTGTGTGTGTGTGCGCGCGCTACGTGTGTGTCTATATGTGTGTGTGCATTTAAGTATTTGTGAGGATGTGCATCAGCCTGTGAAAAATGACAGTTTATTTGCAGAGACCCACCCCTCTTGTACCATTCAAGAGAATATATTGCTTGTCTCGCAGTAAATGCACTTTCTTATTCATCTTTCCCCTTGGCGTCTTTACACACACACAAACACACAAAAACAAGGAAATAGGTATCAGCCATGGGATGCTAACCCAAATTATTACATTTTCCACAGTTTCCTTTGGGTTCAGCCACTCATTGCAACCAGACATGACTATTGCAAGATTCATAGATAGTGTCATCTTTGAGTGTGGTCATTTCTGTGGCCTTCCGATGTGGATGTGTGCGTTTTGGATAGAAAATGGTGGAGAGCAGTCAAAATTAGCCTATTGGCTAAGACAATGATACACATAAGATGCACATAACCACAAAAGTGACATTTCTTGAGGCAAGGAAGTGTTCTCAATGTTTTTTGTTTGGATTTTTAGTGACCTCTAGCTTCTATCTCATGTGTTCAACAAAGGGTTAAAGCACCTCTGAGAAACGCTAACGGAATAAACCAATCTCTTCCCAGTCGTCGATTTTTGGCTCATATGAGATCCAGCCAGCAACAAGGTGATGCAGATTGTGGACCATCCCAGGCTGACTGACAACAGGCATCTGTCAGAGGTGGCAGGTACAGACAGCTGTCTGGCAGCCCTAGGTCATAAACAATGGCTGAATGGAGACAAGACGACCGGGGAATCCATCTCTCCTCTCGACAGCTTCCATCACTCTTACATCCCCAAGTCAGCAAAGACACCTTAGGGCCTCTGTCTCTAACCTCTGTGCAATCTTTTTCTGTCTGAGCATCCTGCTTGGAAAAGTAAAGGAATTGTTGAGTAGGAAAGGAAAGGGGACTCGTATCAGGGTTTAGAATGAGGGTAAGAGTTTAGCATTAAGCTTGAAATGGGGAGACATAAAACTCGTCACATGCAAGGCAATAGAGATGGGTATCATGATGGCATGGATGCAGTGGAAAGGAGTCAGGATGCTTGGTTTCCTCCAGCTGATAATGGAACGTGCCTCTGAATAAAATGAACAACCCGCCTAGATAACACCTACTGCTGTTCCTTCTGGGAGCTGTAACACATTATACTCTCTCTGTCACAGCTGTGATGAATCATCCTCACAACAAGGATGAATGTAGAATGTAGAGAAGTGGGAAGAAAAAATATAGCATTTTCAGGCTCGCGCTCCAAAATCTCTGCCCAAAGGTACATGGAAGTTAAAACAATATATGTCTATATTGTAATACCAAAACGAAATGTTACATTTCGTGGTTGACGCGAATATGTCTGCATGTGTATGGCATCTAAAAATGATATGTTTCATTTAAATCTTCAAGATGTGAGTCCTCGTGTTTTTTTTCACAGGGTTTGACATCCACCTACACTAACTGTTCACTAAAACCTGGCAACCTGGCTTGATCCACTCGTGTTTTCCCCTCCATCTCTTCCTCGCTCCCCATCCTTCCTCATGCCTCTCATCATTCATGCTGTGTACACAGTCTGTCCCTTTCTGGTTGCCCAGGCTCCTCCAGAGCTTGTTAATTGCGTTGGTGACACAGGTCTGTGTGTGAAGCAGCAGTAGTAATTGCTCTGGCCTGGCCTGAGGAGAGGAAGGGTATAACCGTCTGGCCTCCAGGTCTGCCCCAAGGCTACGAGATAAGATACACGCTTCCATGTTTGATGAGACGGATAGCATTAGCAGTTTTATCCGGGACAGAGTCTACCATCAAACTTGTGCTGCAGTCCTCATTAGGGTTGCCAGACTAGACCGCAGATACTGTGTAAACGTGGTATACAGTATATGCTTTTTTTTGCAGTATAGTTCACCAGTACCTGGAAAACAGTTTGTGCAATATTGCGATGACCTTTAGATTACAGCAGGGGCGCTGTGTTAACCATTCAGTTTATTTGTTTCGCTTCACTCTGATACAGGGAGCACAAATGCCATCACTTTGCATAATTTGTAGACTCACATGCAAGAGAGTGGCAAACTGAAACGCCTGCTGTTGTACAAATAGCTTTCTCTCAGTTTGTAGCTTAGTGTCAGTGGCCCCCATTCATCAAGCTGTTCTGGAAAAGACTGGAGATTCTGCCATAGAAGTTATTCCATATACATCAAAAGCCGCATTTAGAGGGAAACAAGTGACATGAGTTGACCATTTATATATAAAACACTCAAAGTGGTGCAGTTTGATTTATTAAAAGGAAGGCTTGGCACTGTGAAATATGCATACCTTGCTGTAATTTACTGAGGCAAAAGTCGATATGTTTGAGGGGTTGCTGTCGAGTTGGGGTTCTGGCACAACTTCACTTACTTTCAAGGTGATCAAACACTTGGTACGGAGAATAATCAAGACCAATGAAGGCACAGGAATTTAATATGATTAAGGCAACAGGCCAAGACCTTGCAAGGTGGCTCAACAAGTACAAGTAACAGGACAAGGTCCTGGGTTCAAACCCCACAAGACAAACATGTAAGGTATTGGGAATGCACCTAACATTACCCTTGACTAACGCACTGGCCTTAGACCTTGATTTGGTTCCTTGGGGCTGCAACACAGCTGCCCACTGTTGCTAAATGGGTCAAATACAGAGGACACATTTCCTCACAGCGACTTATGAAGTGTAGCAGGTGAGTTGCCTGAGTTGCTGCCAAGAGAAGTGTTTGTTGGCAGTCTTAGACGTGGGCTTAAAGGATGTGATAGAAATACATTTTGGAAAGCAATGTAGGAAGCTACTGTGTTATCTGTCAGCTTTTTCCTTTTAACCAAGAAAATTGAACTTTAGTATATCTCTGTTTCTAAAATGATGAGTATCATTCATTCCCCATCCTGGCCATTCTCAGGTCAGAAAGAAACAATCTGTTCCGTTTCACATCCTGCGGTACAATTCCTCCGGTGTGGAACAGCACATTGAAATTTACATATACTTGTTCAGCCAGTCAAGATGAATCCACCTAAGTCCTACCCAGTATGCAATATACGGAGCTCATTCATTTCTTGTGTGAAGCCTGCTGGCAGTCAGGTACTGTATGTAGAGTTGCTCTGCCCTGCTTTTGATATTGTGTGAGATGAAGCAGTCAGAGACATGGTATGTATTTTCGTGCGTATAGTTCTGCTAAGAGAGCGAAGAAAAGCACAAGGGTTATACATTGTAATCCTAGTTCTATGAAAACTGGTGCCACGCTGCCACTTTACAGATACAGTAAAAACGGAAAACTGACTGTCCGGATGTGTAGCATACAGAGGCTGTTTATAGAACCACTGGTACATGCACTGCTCCACAGTAGAGGTTGGTCAGACTTGTGGAGTCCATTAGAGGGCTCTGCTTGTGCGCTTGGGTTGAGTAGTGGCAGCCTAAAATTCAAGTAGTTATCTTTGCACGAATCAGCTACTGCTCTTGAATGCTCTTAGAAGTTAGCATGAGTGATTTCCAAGCAAATGTGATTGAGATTTTAGAGCTATGAAAAAGCTGTTGTTGAAACGAGAGTGTGCTCATTCTAATGCACGTTAACAATGCACTCCAATACTTCTGTCATGTTTTATGTCTAGAATATTTTCTGAACAGGTGTACAACACGTTTATTGTTTGAGAACTGATGAGAAACACATTTTAGTACACCATGTTGTACACTACTAAGTGATTTGCACAGCAGCGTTTGGATCTCTTTGTGAGGAGCAATGAGATTCCTAATAGATACAAGCTTTAGAGAGGGAAATAGAAACACTATCCATTTCCATTATCCATTTAGTTTACTGACATGTTATTTTACTGTCTGTCCTTGTACTTCCCACCTACACAAAATGCTTCCTCTGCAGACTCCCCGTGGTGACTGCTTAATCAAGTTGACAAGCAGCTTAAAAATCAGATCCTAATTGGATGCAGTGATGATAAGACATAAACTAAACATGCACTCTTTTATGTGTTTTCACAAAATTCTCTCCCTCAACAAGAGTCTTTCCCTGAACTAAAGCCTCCCTCTCAACTGGACGTTGTGTACAACTGAATATAAAAGAAGAATTACAACATGAATTTATTTCATCCTCCTCTCTGTCATAGCCACGTCCTCTAACACCTCCTTCCCTGTATTCTGTTGATGTGTCTGTCACCTCTTTGGCACTTGTACTCCAAGGCACCTCTAGAACCAACACTTGCAGGTATGGCAGATGTGCTAATGACCTCTGTTCAGCAAGGGGAAAGACTGAACATTCTGTCTCTGCAGCATCACAAACACTTGGACACATAAAAATCCAGACATTGCTCATGATACTGCTGCTTAGAGACTGCAATCAATACACTACAACATTACATAGTATTTCTGGATGGCTAGTACTGGAGCCCACAAACTCCCGATAGACTTGTGCTCACTAAACAGTGATTTATTTAAGTTTTTTTAGCAGGGAGTGTTGCAGTTTTTGATGCAACTGCAACGGCAAATTGGCAGAATAGATACTACAGTCTGTTGTGTTTGTGATTTAGCTTCTCCTTTTTAAGGGAGAGAATAAAAGGTGTGAGCGAAGCTGTAGAGAAACTATTGGCAGAGAGAAGCATAATAAATAGTGTGTGAACTGAGGTGCAGTCTGAAAAGTGTAAGAGAAATAAAAACTAAACAAGGTGTGCAACAGATTCTGCACCTGGATCAGAATTCTATTGCAGATAGAAAATGTTTTCTGATGTGTAGATAGAGTTCAAAGCATTGTTAAAGCATTCAAGTTCAGTAGCATTCAGTTTTATTCATTACACCTTTCTAGCTAGGCAGCTATGTTCCCGTTGGTAGCCCAGGAGTCTGTATTCAATCATCCTTTAGCATTATTGATGTATCTTTTATTTGTAGTAGAGGAAATGGGACTTAGAACAAAGGGCAGACAATGTGGAAATGGATCAGAATGAAAAGTAATTCTATTCTCCAAACTGATTGCAGTAAACTGACACATCAGTGCTACTGTGAAACAACGGTGGGAAGTGAGCTCTGCTTTCAAGGCTAAGAAGAGGCTGTTGTTGAATTCAAATCATGTATAATACACACGGTAGCACAAAGGGCTTAAATGTGTGTGTATTTTTCACTCATGTCCACATACGCCACAGGAGCCTGAAATCCCGTCTTTCTTCGATTTCATTGTCTCTCCAAAACAGGCTAACATCCATTAATGCTGGCAGGCAGGGGATTGAGATGAATGTGTTCCAATTTTAACCACCCCTCTGAGTGCCCTGTATACAGGAGGACTGTGAAGTGAGAGCTGGAGCTCTCCCAAAGGTAGCTTGGACTGTTTCAGAGTGGCCTTGGGATCCCTACCTGTGGGTGGAATACCAAACACACATCTATGAATGTGCACGTCCGATTTCATATAAATAGTTGCACAGACAACTCTCTCCCCCTTTCTATCTGTTTTGTTCTTCCTGCACATATCCCTTGAGAAGACTCCACCTTCAAAGGTCAGTCTCTAAAAATGTATGTAATCACTTCAAATGTGGCCACTCTATCTCCATTACCATGGGCCTGCATGGCATATAATGGGCAAAAAGATGGCTACAATGTGCATGCAGAGACACTGTCACTGAGAATTCTACCTGATGACTCAGGAAAAGAAATAACCAGCTTGTTTCTGAGAGCCAGTATCTGTTTATTCAGACTGCACTTGAGTCATAGTTGCACTGTACGCAGAATCCTTTCCTTGTGAAAGCTTTGTGTATGACTGAGTGGTGATGGTAATGAGTGGATACAATAAAACTTTCTTCTCTCCCTCCTATTTAACATCGACTTTCTGTCTTTCTGCGGTCGCTTTGAGATGATGTTTTAAGCCTCTCGTTGCCGTAGCCAATCGGAATGCTCATTTAACCCTGTGCCCACGTCACCGCACAGGAGGCCACAACGTGGTGAACAGGGTTTGACTTTAACCATGATGAATGAGTTGCCATTAAGATAATGATAATAAAATGGCCGTCTGATTAAACGAGCATCCAGTCATGTTAATTGTTTTTATGATGAAAGGTCAGGCTCAACGTGTGTTTGAGCCCAGGCGCCACCAGCAGTGGTATTTAATGAGACTTTCACAATTAAATTATCCACAGGGAAACAAAGATGGAGGCCAGCGCTTTCTGCTCCCAACTGACATTTATAGGACACGCTGAGTCCTAAAGGCACTTTAGCAATAGAAAGCCAGTTTGTCGCCCCATCAAATGTTATGGAGGATGGCTCGCTCTCCATCTTCTTCAAAAAAATCATCATAGCAAACACTTCAAGCACATAAATAGCCATTTCAAGTGTGTGTAATGCTATTATATCAGCACTGCACAACACACAAACATGCCCGGACCGCCCCCCCCTCTTCCCTAC
>LKNJ01000148.1:0-80021 GCA_002120245.1 Maccullochella peelii | reverse complement strand
CCCCCCCCCCCCCCTTTGAGGATTAGAAACGATCAAAGCTATGCTCATTCCACGCTCACATTTCCTCCCTCCTAACTGCAGGCGGGAAACCCCCATGGGCCCACACACACCTCTGTGTCAGCCAGCAGGGTAAGCTTCAGGCATGCTCGAGAGGGCAGGGAGATACGCAAGCAAATACTGCTTAGAAACTTTCTATTACTGCGCATGGCCTTGTCCCGTGTGTCAGGGGGCTCATTTATAGGTGAATCACGTTGCTTCACAACATTTCCTCACTGTTTTGAATTTGAACGGCTCCCTCTGTGTCGTCCAGTCAGAGACATGTTTAGACTCCGAACCATGGTATCTTCACACTTCAAAAGATGTTCCACTTTTCCGCTGCCATTGTTTAGATGCTTCTGATGGCCGCCCTCTTTTCCTGTCTCAGTGTTTCAGTGCTGGCTAACATATAGGAGTGTGTGTGTGTGTGTGTGTAAACTGGCATCACCCTATGTCACTATGTGTCATAGTCCCATAGTTCCTCAGCGGTGACTCTAATGACAGTTTGCCCAAGGCAACAGAACAAAGCAATTTTTTCTTTTTTTGTGTGTCTGTCTATGTGTGTTTGTAGCGAGAAAGGGGTTGATATTTGAATATGAACATTTCCCATGGTGCTTTGGGGTCAGGGGCCCTGCAGCAGTGGGCATTCAGCTGGTAATTCCTCACCCTGTGATCAAAGGCCCGGTTCCCAGCAAGCTCCCCTACCACCCTCTCGCCGTTCCCCTTATTTTCCCTTCCCTCCCCTCCCCTCTCCTCCCGTGCTCCAATCAGGGTCCAGAGCAACCACGCGTGAGTTATAACCCAGGGGCAGTGTTGCTTATTATCCCTGAGCCTAGAAGATCTTTTTTGTCCCGCCCGCTGTGCTGACTCTTACCCCTTCAAACCCAACTTCCTCCTCTTATGGTTAATCTCCATGCTCTAGCTGCACCCAGACTTAAACAATATCTTTCAGTCGTGGCCTTTCTAGAAACCTTTAGGCAGCCACAGTGCTGCTTCCTCTTGCCACCCTCCCCTGTGTTTAGTCTCTTGAACAGTTTTGAACTCCTATACATGATCCACTCTATCACGCCCTTGACGAAATGTCTCTTAACACCCATAACTTTCAGTTTAGTTAAGATATTTCATGCTCCCTTTCCCCCTAGCACCCTTTTCACACATCCATCTATATTCATGCACTTGACTGCTGAATCTTATGAATGAACCAATTCTTTCTTGCCTGCTTGCTCCAACTTTCTTTTGTTCTCAACGGCTGTCCGCTGCTCCTTCTATTTTAATTCACACTTCAATACCTCAAACGTGTCACTCACTCGCTGGCGCTATGCATATTTGTTCATTCCAGCATCTCATAGACAGTCAGCGCTGCTGTAATATTCTCAAGGTTACTCTCAATGTTACCCTCCCGCAAATCTGGGTCTTTTTCATCTAACACAAATATAGCCCGGAGCACCAGGCAATCTGATGAAAAATGCAGAATAGGGCCAGGGCATGGCAGGAAAGCAGGGAATGAGTGGCCCACTTTGGCCCATGAAAAAACACCTGCGACAGTTGGTGGTCCACTAAACGAAGGCAGCCTGCGGGTGTGAGCAGTGGGCCTGGCCAAAATGATTGCTATAAAACAGGCCAAGCCCGCTGGGGGAGCGCTGGTGCCTCTTTTCATCCTGGCTTCACTCCATCACATGACCTTCTGGCCCTGATGCTCTCGCCTGTCCTTCTGTGATATTCGCACTCCTTCTATTCTTTAATATTTTATTAGTTTTTTATGCAGTTAGTCATGTGTGCAGGTTCAGTTCTTTAATTCTGTTTAATCCCAAACCCATTTTAATGGTGCCTATTTAAAGTAAATAATGAGTTATTTACTTTAATGTGAGCACCCTTTTTGATAAATGACCCTAGCAACTGAAGGGGTGGACATTATGTAGCAAAGAAGCAAGACACAAGCAATATTTTTAAAAGGGATCAATTGTATGGACAGAATGAATGGAAAGAATTGTTTTAATTTGTGAGAAGTCATTTTTTAATGCTTAGGAATTCAATTCTGGTGCTTTGAAAAAGCCTTCATACGTAATCGACAAATTGCCCTCCAAAACAACACCGATCAGAAAACAAGCTGGCAGGAAAACATTGTTTGTCAGTGCCTTCCAAAACAATGTGAGGTCACTTGTCATAGAAATCATAAACATACATTGTTAAAAGTGCTATTGTTATTTGGCCATGTTAGCAGCGAGGCTCTGAGGTTGGCAGTGTTGGACAGCTGGTCCACCACACTGATCCAGACTGAAGTATCTTGACAAATACTGAATGGATTGACATGACATTCTGTATAAACATTCATGGTCCCATCGGGATGAATCATAAATACTGGGTTGGTTATCCCCTGACTTTTCCTTTAGTGCTACCATGAGGTTAATCATTTTAGTTTTCTGTGAAATGGCAATTAACAACTGTTGAATGGTATGGTTTAATCAAATGTTGCATTGCTACATATATTCAGTTTCCCAAGAGGATGAACCCTATGACGTTGGTGATTCCCTGACTTTTCATCTCGTGCCACCAGCAGGTCAAAGTTTTCATTTATCCAGTGAAATATCTTCACATCTACTAGATGGATTGGCAAATAGAGTCTGTGGTGGTCCCTTTACCTTTCATCTAGCGTCACCAGTGAGTTGACAGTTTAAGTTCATAGTGAAATGTCGCTATAGTTGGGTTGCCCTGAAGTTTGGTACAGACATTTATGCTCCCCACATGATTGTATGTAATAACTTCGGTGATCTCCTGAGTTTCCATATAATGCCATCATCAGGTCAGAATTTCAGTTTGTCCAATACTTTGGTTTACGATGTAACACCTGCAAAACTAATGACATTCCCAACAGTCTCAGCTGTACTCCACTGCATTTAGCTCAAAGCACCACTGGCACTGTGCCTAAATATAGCCTCACAGAGGACAGTCGCAGGCTGACACACCGCCCCTGGTGTATCTGCTCTCTCTAATCAACCGTCGTTTAAACTCAATTGACAATAATTTCATCATTTAGAGTGACATATAAGATTGTAAAAGCAACAGTTTAGTTTATATTTTTTCCTAAATAGAGGGACAAAATCTGAAGGAAGAGACCTTGATGAGTGCTCACAGTTAAGCAATATCTACTAATCATGTATAAGTGGGAGAAGATTACCCATTGCTCAGCTGGACCTGACCTTGTTTGAGGCGGTTATTTAGAAATGCCACTGCCTGTTGTTTGGAGACCAGATGTGATAATGGACTACTGCAGCCTTGAGAGCCGGTTCACCACAGAGAGTAAATCCAGCCTCTTCCAGCTTTATGCTTGAGCTCATTTGGATCCGTCAGAATCAACTGCTGGCTGGTTTCAGTTAAATGAGTCTGTAGTCCTGTTTTACTGTTAAAGAAGTGTTAATGTAAATCATTACATTTAATTGCTAAATTATTATTGCTGTCATTGTGGTACAATTCACTTTTGTATTGAGGGTCCATTGTAAGCCACCAGCTATTTACATTTACTCAAATAGCCCAGGGATTAATCTTGTTTTTTTAAAGGCACATGCCTGCATTTGTCCGTTACAATAATGTTATTCCAGTTCTATATTTATTCTATATTTTATTATCATCCTTGTGTTTTGCAATTTGCTGTGTAACTCATTCCAATCTGCACATCATTTTGTCTAGCTTAATTAAGAAAGTAATTGTTGATGCTTCAGGCGTTTCTCACTTAAATTGTTATTGGCCCCTGCCTCTGAAATCCCAAATCAATATCTGTTCCTCATCTGGTTCTCATCCTGGGCCTTATAGATTGACAGTCGCACACACACACACACACACACACACACACACACACACACACACACACACACACACACACGCACGCACACACACACAAACACACACAAACTACCCTTTCTATCTCCCTCTGATTCAATTGTTAATGCCTATCTGATGTCCCTGCAGCGCCAAATGTCAATGGATGAAGGCATTGATCACATAATTAAATGATTATTCAATTAATGCTCTTGGGGAAGCATGAAGGAGACTCTGGGTGAACATGGGTGTTGGAAAAATTCTGCAAGAATGTATAACCAAGTGTGTTTGTGCTTGTGATTGGACACATAAGCCTGCACGTGAGTGTGTGGTGTTGTTTAGGGAGAGGTGTGTTTTGCTCTGAATATTCGCCACTAAAGTCAACTTCTTAATGGGCCAGCAGAAACATTTGCTGAACTCATTAGCGTATTGTCCCTCTCTCCTGTTTTTCCTCTCTTTATTGCCTTCTGACTCACACGCTCACTCACAAACAAAGATGTCCTTCACATCGGCACTCCGCTTATTAAATGTAAGATGAATGTCAAGTCATGTCGAGTGTGCAACTGCCATTGCTGGTCCTTTAGGGGCCTTGGCATTTCACAGCTACCTCGATGGCAGTCTGACATGACAAGGACATGTCATCCTGAAGCTCTCGTGAGTTGCATTATTGCTGTCTCGCCCTCGCCACTGTCATTAAATAAAGTGATATATAAGCAAAGCTCTCACCGACAATGGACTCAGCTACTCCTGTTGGCAAAGTTACAGTATATTTACTTTCAGTAATACCTTAAAGCTTGCATGTAATACGCTGTAATATAAGGTAATAGTTTAAGTATTGAGGAAGGTGCCCAAATACATTTCTCCTCTCATTTGCTATCACATTCTATTACAATAGCTCCCCTGATTCATTCTCTCTTCTTTATTCTCACACTTTCTTTTTCACCTTCTTCATCTCTCGCTTTCCTCATCCACCTCCTGATGTTTTTTCTTGCCGCTGGCTTCCTTAGTCATTCTCCTTCCCTACTGCTGTGTAAGTGTTGTTTTTTCTCTCCACACCCACACATTCACACACTCACGTAGACTCCCTTTGTGCTGCTCCCGTTATACATTCCCTTACCTCTTGCTACATCTCTGTCTGAATCCCTCTCTCTCTTTCTCTCTCTCAATGCCACTGCTCACCCACAGGCAAAGTCATCCCAGGTTGCTATGCTCCACCCTCTTCGCCAGTCAGAGCGTCTCACTACCTCTGAGTCATTTTCCAAATTTGGCCGCTAATTGGGTTTCTCCTGCGATTAAGTCAATAACAACCTTCATATTAGAGTTTAATGTCCCCTAATGAGTCCATTTGTTGGCCAGCGGCTAATTAGGTCTGAACTGTTTATAGATGGCCTAAACTAATTGATGGGCATTACTGAAACACTGTGTGTCAATCAGTTATGTAGTTGAGCCCATATCTGCTTTTAGCTTGCAGCCCTCTAGTGCAGAGCCCCCCAAAAACAGATTATACCGTTCTGGTTCATGGATCAGGCTGTATAATTTGTGAAACAGCTCAGCATTAACATTAATGATAACTCCAGGGGAGCAGAATGAAATCCATTTAACATTGACTGACAAATCTTCTTCCTCCTCAACAAGCATTTAGTTTTATTAGTGTTGATTGTATTCAGGATTTTGTGTTGAGGAGACTTGTGTCTGCTTTTGTTAGCTGTAGCGGTCATTAAAATATTCATATCTGCCAACTGTAGACTTTTGAAGAGTGGTTACGCAGTGCACATGCCCAACCATCTAACATCAGGACTCATCATGACAGATTGAAATACATAAGGCCCTACAGGCAACAATGGGGGAATGTGAGGACAACAGGCCCCTGCAGAAGCTATCAAGTCTGAATCTTTGACAAAGTTTTAACAGATCCGACTGACATGCCAAGACCCTCCCCTGGAGTTTGAGTCTGCATGAGGCTTTGGCTTGATAAGGCAGTGTGTGGATGAATATAAAGTGAGCTAGAGGAGTCTGATATTGGGACTCATCCCAATCATATGCCTCCAGGTTAGCATGCTATCAAAAAGAGGGGTTTGTTTGAAGCGAGGTTGTCTGTTTGCACACAGCTGCAGTTCTATGATAAAGAGGAGAGTGGTTTGATAGGTGAAGCCTACTGTCCTTACATCCCTCTCTAATTCAATTCAACACCAATATAATATATATCAGTGCCTGTCTGGACAGTGCTCTATCTTGGTTGTTAAATATTTAAGTCCTCACTGTGTGGAAGTTACTGAGTTTGTATAGGAACACCAGAAATACAATTGGAAAGAAGAAATCTATTTCTGTGCATCCATTTCTCACTTTCTGTGCCAACTCCAAAAATTCCTTCATGCTTTGATTTTCTACAAGTATTTGCCTCTTTTAACTTTCACCAAGGCAAACCATCTGTTAAAATATTGCTCCAAATAGCCATCTGTTGCCTCCATATCTAGTTTTTTTTGCAGTTTCAAAATATTTTCATCCCTATCAAAAAAACACCTCAGCAAGGGAGCAACAGCGGGCCGCTTGCTGTCACACAGCAGGCAAGCTGCATTATGGATGGTCACACATGAGCCTCGAAACTCTCCTTTTTATGGCAGAATGTTGAGGGACAGCCTGAGATGGCCACATGCTGGTATTGTGCTTACTGACAACACTGAAAAAGTTCAAAATAAGATAAAACACAAAATGAGAGGTTTAATTTAGATGATAAAATGAAATTAGTGATATGAAACAGAACAAAAATAAGTTTTAAGTGGTCCGATCTATCAGGCTAAATTATTGTCCCTAAAAAGATAAAACTGCCTATGTGACCTGACTAAAATGTGGGTGTTTGGTGCAGGCAGTGCTCTTTTAAAGATTTTAACATCCAAACGTTGCAGTCCCTGCTCACAGCTTTGCAGGTAGACCCTGCTCTTTATTTTAAAAGGATTTGTCTCAGTGGATTCAATGGGTCAGCCATTCTGAGGAGCAACACAGAGACGCAAGGTCACACATTTGTACCTAGAACACAAATGGGAAAAACTGACAGGAAATATCGGCTGCATTCATCAAAAGGAGATGATGATGATATGCTGCGCATTAGAAGGCATCATTTTTATAGACTGTTAGGTTTGGCTGCCCCAGCAAAGAGTTTTAATGTTGTGAAATAAAGCATGCTTCAGTTTACCTGTAAACAGCTAAAAAAAAAAAAAAAAAGCTAATATGGCTAACATTTGCCTGGCCTACTGTTTGTGTTTGTTAACTTCTGCTAACTGGTTTCTCACAAATCTTTAGATTCTGAGGTGTGTAACACTGGTCTGCTATATTTTCCAATCATATGTCTCCAGCTTTACACTGACTATGAGACTCTAATAAGCTCTGGTTGTAGATGGTTGTGGGTTAGAGGTTGAGATTATTTGACTGGTTTTACGTGACCTAATGGAAGGAAAGTTAGTTTTAGTTAGTTTTCACCTGTAAAACTAAATAACTTCTCAAATCGTAACTATTTTAACTAATAACTAATGATATTTCATGTCTGTTTCATTGTAAGATTTCAACTGATGTTTGTAGGTGAAGCATTTTTTTTATGGACTTGGATGTTTGTGATGCTGTTAGATGGATGGAGTGAAGTTTCATGACCAGAAGCTGGTTTCAGAGATAAAGTGAGCTGGATTTGGAACGGAAGTGGCCTTCAAATGGCTGAAGCTGCAAAACAGTAAGTATCACTAATGTATGATGTAGAGTAAATATTCGCAGCATCTTTCAATTTCCAATGGTTGGATAATTAATAAAATGGTAGTTTAATTGTCTTTGAAGGAGCCAAAAGAGGAAAACATCAGATTGAAGGTGGTGACTTAAGAGGATCTATAGGAAACTTCCAGGGAGGCTGAACTGAGAGAAACAAAGTCCCAGCTCCTGATTGTGACTCGTCCTTTGGACTACTTGTATTGATGTAGCCTATCAATTTGTGTTCATCGCCTCCCTATTTCACCAATGAACACCTCCATCTTTGCTGGCTTCCCCTCCTCTAGTTATGCCAGATATGACATTGTGTGTGCTTGAGACTGCCAACACAAAGTTCTGACAGAATGAGAGATACTATCACTTTAATTTAATACTGCATTGCTACAAATGAGGTGCATGTGTAAAATGTGAGACCACATGTATAGCGTTCCATAATCGGATATAGGCATAGCCTACTGTACAGTATAGGTTTGCATAATATTTCTTAAGAAGAGTGTTTGTGCTATACAGACTTAACCTATATTATATAATAGGCCCACTATAATAGCCACCAAACTGGTGGTTTTCACAATAGGCAATCCTCATAATGGGATTTACAATGAGTTTATTAATCTCACATTATGCATTTTGTTAATGCTGTCTCTGTTTATCTATCTGTTGCCTTTTTAGGTCTATCTTTCACATTTTCTATCGGAGTGTTTTAGTTTCTATAACAATAATCCCATGCAAAGTGTGATTAAGTTTGAAAATGTCCTTGCCCAGGCCTCCCTCATATATTTTTAATATCAAGGAATACCATTGCAGTAATGGCAGTAAGCTCTGACTCTCATTTTGTAGCTGGGGGCAGTTCTGTCCTAGCTAATTGTCCCCAATTTCATTTTAGCTTCGCCCGTTTGTGCCGTCCCTGTTGAATAAGCACATGAAGCAGAGCTGTAGTAACCGAGTAACGGTACAATCAAACGACTCCTGGTTTTGCTAGTGGGGACCGTTAGCGGTCCCTAGCCCGCAGTTTGGGAACCGCTGTCCCGGACTGGCCGACCTCTGCTCTCCGGCTCTCTGCCTCCGACTCCGCCTCTCTCAGCACCAACACACGACCGAATCCACAGCCAGCCTGCCGCCACCCCGAAGCCCCTTCCAGCTCCAGCCTGTATACCTTCCCAACCCCCCCAAAACGGACTCCATACTTCTGTCCCGACGCGAGCCCACCTCTCTCACGCTAGTATTTGCCGGAAGAAAAAAAAAGTCCAACTTGAAAAGTACAATAGGCAGGGTTAGCTGTATCGGAGAAGTTTTTCTTCTTTGCCCCCATTTTTTTGGCCCCGCGACGGGGCAGGACAGCAACGGCAGGCCGTATGATGTGGATCTGGTACCTTCTGCTTGGTTCGGGGTCAGGCTCAAGAACTGTCGGTAAGTTTTTAAAAGCACACGGACACTAATGTTGTCACGGCGCCGACACGTTTGTGTGTGTGTGTGTGTGTGTGTGTGTGTGTGTGTGGAGAGGGAGGGGGGGGCAATGTAAAATCTTTTGAAGTGTTCGTTGTGTGGTACAGCTAGGCTATACAGTTTTTTTCTTTCGACGAGTTTGCTGAAACTTATTGGAGCAACCTCTATGAAAAGAAGGTATTCCACTTTTCATTTCCATCGACTGAATGTATGGAGTCATAGGAGTGCCATGAATAAATCTGGGAAAGAATAAGACAATAAATGTGGCAATATAAAGAGAAATAAATAAAATAATAAATAAATGTAGATATAGACAAATAATTATTTTTGCTTTTGCTTTTCCCATATTGCTTTTGTTTATCCCCTTTTGCTTTTGCTATTCCTTGAAGGGCCAAGCTGTCAATCAACTGGCTTTGGGGGGCATACTGAGCAAGTGTTTAAAGAACTTGTTGGACACCTGTCCTTAACTCTTGCTCCGCTTCTGCCATGATGTTTCCTTCCACGATTCAAACAAACCGCCACCACGTTCACACTGTGCATGCACAAGTCTGCCTTGTGTCTACTTTCTGTTGTCTGTGCTAAAAAGCTCCTGCCAAAGCAGGATTCATGAGTCTGGGCAGGAAGGCCCGCCCAAAGCCAGCTGATTGACAGCTTGGCCCTTTAAGGAATAGCAAAAGCAATGTGGGAAAAGCAAAAGCAATAAGGGAAAAGAATTATTTGTCTTTATATATCCCCATTTATTTATTCTTTTGCTTATTGTTATTTATATTTCCAAATTTATTGTCTTATTCTTTTCCAGATTCATTCTTTTTTATGGCACTCCTATGACTCCATATAAATGGGCTTCTTTTTTGTCTGGAAATTGGGAGTTGTAGCTACCGGGGCAGCGGTTTCACAATTTGTCGTGCGTGTCAAATGCATTGCACTGGGTGCATGTCCCCTTCACTTCTGAGTGAGAATATTTTTCCTAGAGACACCCTCCATACCATATCCATCTCCTGTGTGTTTTACTGAGATAGGGTTATAGTCTCCTCCGGGTTAAGTTGTGACTGAGAGGTTGTTGACAGGGCAGTGTCAATCTGTTCTCCAGCCCCGCCATGCGAGCTGGGGCCCGGTGGAGGACACTTATACAGCAGTTTAGACTTTAGACTTTATTGTCCCCGGAGGGAAATTCTTTTTCACAGCTCTGTACATGTGCATCACCATTTACACCCATCACCACCCACACCAAAACAAACAATATTCATATAACGACATGACATCAGCAACAAACATGACGAGAGCGGAATAATCAGTGGACAACAGACAGCTGCTCAGGGGCAGGGGCCCTCAGATTTCCCATCACCGAGGTGTGCTGTTGAGGGCTGAAATGGCTGCTGGTACAAGACTTTTGCCAAAGCGAGCCCTTCTGCACCTCAGGGACCTGTACCTGCGCCCAGAGCGAAGTATGGAGAAGTGGCGATTGAGTGGATGTGTAGTGTCTATGTGCTATTGTTGTTGCTATGAGTGTGATGGCTCTGAGGTTGAGCTCTGAGAGGTTGTGTGTGGGGAGACCTATTATTTTTGCGGCAGTGTTGGTTACCCGTGTTAGTTTGGCTCGGTTTGTAACCGAGAGCATGTTAAAGAAACAGGAGGAACAGTAGAGCAGAATGGGTTGGACAATGCTCTGGTATAGCATTTGGAATTCCGTCATTTAATATTGATGCCCACTGTGTACATGCATGTACAGTAAACTTTAGTATATGTAATCCATCTACATGTTCAAATTTAGTTTATCAATTGCAGTTCATTTCCTGCACACACTTCACCATTCAATACATTTCTTAATGGTCAGCAAATGCTCCAAAAGTGTCATGTGGAATCTACGAGTCACAGCACAGGATACATCGTTTTGCATGCTGCGAACAATGGACAGTCGTACAAACACTCAACAACAGATTCATTCATTTTAATACATTTCCAGAACAGTGTTCAAAATGAATGCAGTTCACAATTTGGATTATAAAACTAATTAATGGAATAAAAAGTGAGCCTTGCACCAGACTATGGCTGTGATGGTCAGCAGGATGTAGGTATTTTATTGCTCCTGTTTTTCTCATAGTTTCCCTTCTTTTAGTACTTTTTATCTGTGTGCTTTTTGTTGATAATTTGTTTGTTGCAGTTCTTTCATATGTTTTGGCTCAACACAAATGAAGTGCTCAAACCTGTGTTCCAGTGTAGGTACAGCGTCTGTCCCATAGTAATGAGATATCAAATCTAGTATAAAGACCACTCTTTGTACTCCCTTTCAGAGGATGCTAACAGACTTGGCAGATTATTTGGCATGGATCTGGGCTGGGCTTCTAGCCTTGGAGCCTTGTAGCCTTGCACTCGCCCTCAGAGGTACATGTGATAAATCAGTGCTATTATGTAATATGAGGTTTAGCTACTTGACCCACTGACAGTGGAATGTGGCGATGCAGTTGCAAACAAGGCACGTTTATGGTATTGTGGTGTGCAGCCTGAAAATATATTTATTAGTAGTTATTTCCCCCTACACCCGAGGATGATTATTGCTTGTTAAGGATCAGCATTGTGATATACTGCACATGTCAGCTTTTTAGCAAAATATCCTGTAATGTAGGTCTTGCACAGATGTGTATGTGGTGATCAAATTCTATATAGACATCTTTTTTCTTTTTAGCTAGTTGATATATTTTAAATCCTTACTCCCCGCAATCTCTCAGTTTATTCTTGTTCTTGCCTGTCCCTTTGTGCTTGTGTGTGTCCATATAAACACATAGTGACAATGAGACCGTTAACCCTTGATTTATATGCACCAATGAAATGCAGGAGAAACCAGTTTGAGTTTGCTTTTATGTGTTTAAGCTTTAAAATTACTTGTACATTTGCATTAATGTCCTCTCATGACTATTTTGTACCATTCATCTTGAATAGGTAAGCTCACAGAGCTCTGCAAGCCCATGTCTTGCTTCAGTGAGGAATTTTTGAAGAGAGCTTGATGCTTTACATGTTGTTGCGGTTATGCTCACTGAGTGGAACACTTCAGAGGTTAGTTCACCTGCTCACCCAACACAACTGCAACGTACAATCTGCAAAATGATTTTCAAAGCTAATATGTGAGTTACTTTGTTGTTACAGTGTCTTGTATGTAAAAAGGCCGTACCATGCACACTCTTGTCTCTTAAATGGCGCAGTTAGCCAACTGACTTAGCCACACATAAGTATCTCCTCAATCAACATAAATGTGCGCTCCATTACCTGCTCTGTGTTACCAGGACACACACACACACACACACACACACACACACACACACACACACACACACAGATGACAGGTGGTCAGATATTTTCATTCATAACCAAAGACAGACTATTCGGGTCATTTCTCACACTGAACAGGGAGACAGAATCACATTGTCTCCTGCTTATTGTGCTTTGTATTTCTGCACTGTGGCTTCCCAGAGACAGGCCAGTTGGCCCAATAAGCTGCTGTGTCTGTGCTTATCTTTGCGTGTCTTTGGAACAGGAAAGAGAGAAAGAGATGTTGTGTTTTTGTGCTGGTTGATATGCTTCCAGCCACAGTTGCACAGAGAAGGCCAGGGATTAAGGAGGGCCAGTGTGGCTTTAGTTCCCAGAGCTGTTAAACAAAGCCACATGACTGGAGTCACATTTCAGACCTTGGTAACAGTGCAGCTTTAATGTGTAAGCACACATTGTGTGGATTCTGTGTCATCATTTATCAGTCAAACATAACTACACATCATGTATGTTTTATGACAAATAAAGAACATGTGTACATTGCAGGATCTTTGACCATTAGATGTAAATCACATTGTGTTTCTCTCTGCGTGGGATTTAGCTTCACTGTCCATTCTCTTTGAGCATCTCTGATGTAATGATGCTAAAATTTTCATGAACCCCGGAATATATGGATCAAAGGAGACAAAGAGAAACAGAGAGGAGTAAAGTGTACTGGAAGAAGTTAAAAGGCAGCTCATTACATATTGATTTTTGGATTGATCTTAACTAATTTGCCATGCAGTGATACAGAAGCCTTTAACTACCTGATGGTTGCCTTGTATTGATCCACCACGTCCTTGGATGAATCTGCTTATTTAGTGAAGAGAGATGTTATGAGAATACTAGAGAATAGATTTTGTCAATTTATGAATATATGGCACTCTTGCTTTTCACCATATATAGTGTTTACTCAGTACTTACACCCAGTACATTGTATACTATCTATAGTTATTCCCAGTGGAGTCGACCATGTGCACAGTTTGTGCTAGACATTGATTTTAACTGTCTACAGTGCCAGAGCTAAAGGGTAACTTGAGAAGTGCTGAAAAGTTTGTTTTAAAGCAAAGCCATAGCAGTAAACGTTGGACCATTTTAACACTGCTGTGCTCTCTCAGTGTATTTTGCAACACATGCAGATGTGCACATACACACATTTCACACGCACACTGTTTGAGCAGCACAGCAGAGAGAGGACAGTCAGTGGATTGCTGTAAAGTAGGAAAATGGTGAACTCTCCACCCCACTCAGTTTTCAGTTTTACTGGAGAAAAGGTGGATGAACTTAACCCTCTGGACCCCATAGCGCCCCAGAGCGCCCGTTCTATATTTCACTGCCCGTCATTTTAAAATCCTTCCCAGTGTATTTATTTTCTGTGTATGTAAAACACGGAAAATAAAGTCCTGAGCTTTGTAATACAGATATGTTAAGTTGTCATCAATAACCGGAACCGGAAATATACATCGTAACGTTCTGTGTTTTTTTTTCACGGGTTTCCATCTGGTTTCGGTTTCCACTTGTAAATCTAAAAATGGCTCCCCCGACTAAGCGTCCCCGTCTTTATAATCTTATGGGTGCTGTAAGATTGTGTTGTGAGAAACCATCATGCAAAGTTTATTTTGAAAGCCCAAAGTTATCCAGTGAAGGATCTGTTTTGTTGTCAGACTGAATGTTGACTCAGTTTGAGATTTTACTCTTTGTAACTGTGTGTACAGTTTGCTAGTGACAGTTTTAACAATTTCTTTCAAAGAAAAAAAGTGTTTTGTGTGTGTGAGGAAGATAGGATAAATAGCTATTTACTAAAGTTTTAGTGCTGTTTGTTTGGTATCAAATTAAAGAGGAAGTTGTGTTTTTTAAAATGAAAACAACTTATGGTTGTCAATTTCTTTCTGTTTTTGAGATAGAGCTGTTTGTTTGGACTGAGTAGGAAAATGCTCATTTAAGCGAGCGTTCTCAGTGAACTGCAGCAACATTCTAAAATTCTACTGGGGTCTAGAGGGTTAAAAACCCCATTCTTTTTCCAGAAATCACACCCCTCTGTCCCTCTTATCAATTCAAACAGCCTCTCTCTTCTTAACTGATATCCCATTGTTTTACAGTTTAGAATAATCCTTCAGGGTAAAGACACCCTGTACACGGCGCGATAGACGGAGCTGTAGCATCCCATTCGTACCAGAGCAAACCACTCATGAGAAGCAGCATGGAATGATCAGGCAGCGCAGAAGGAAAAGTTCATTTAAATGAAGTGTGACTGAAAGAGGTGGAGAATCACAGTGATAACCAATCACATCTGACATTTATTGTGTATTTAATGTAAATAAAGTAATTTTACTGCTGAAATAAAATGCAGTTTCAGATGTAGGTTCTGCACCTACATCTGAATGATTCGTATCATTTGTGAATATAAACTGCAGCAACCATTGAAGCAAGCAGTAAACTGCATGACTGATCTGCCCACAAGTGAAGGTTTGTGGATCAGCAGCCTGACAGCCTGGACACACTTGGTGTGTCTTTAGTGTCCTCACTATGTATGTCCTCACTATGTTATGTCCAACACCAGCATCTTGTTTCGATACGAATTACGTAGCAATAACACACTTTATACACTTTCAAATACTTTAAATACTAAACAGGCATGTAACACGTGTCCCAGCTTAGAGGCTGGATCCACTGAAAGACAGTCCATGATGAACGTGATTGTTAATTGCCACAGCCGTTCTGCTTCTTGATGGTGTTTAGTTTGAAAGTTTAATTAACCTGTCCTGACAAATGCACAGGATGTTCTGCTACCAACATATTTATACTTTCACCATGGACAAAAGCTTTTATTTGTGCACCGTGAGGGCAGTTAAGCGTTTTAATACACTCAGATAATATCACTTAATTGTTCATTCCGTTGTTGTATTTTGTGGTTGGAGGAAACCTATCCAGGTTGTTATGCAGGTCCTAGCGCAAGACTCTCACAGTGGACTGTACTTACACAGAGTCTTGCTAGCTGATGATGTTGGATTGATGTTAAATATTTTTAAAAAGCAGAGTCCGCAGACATTTTATCTGACTGGGGCCGAGCTGTCAGCAGAAGGCTGGATTGCTGTCTGTCTATTGTTGAGTCTTGTCCAAAGTTCTGAGCCTTTAGAAATGTTTGACCTTGAAGTTGTTGATGATGGTGTTGTGATGTATTGAGTCCAGAAATGCAGACTGCAATGGGACACAGCTAATAGATTTATGGATTATTGTGTTTAGAGCTTACACAACACATTTGCTCATGTTTGCCCTGGTCAGTCACCTTGGTTTCCCCACTTTAATCTTCATCCACGGTGCCTCCTCTGAGAGGAGAATGACCCCGCTGTGTGTGTCCCCTGTGTTGCTTTGCCTGCTGTCAGACAGGGAACGGACCCTGGCAGGCTGACAGCTGGCTCCCCTGCTGTCCCCCGTGATCAGCAGTCATTTGCTGTACTGTGTCTCACAGCCACCGTGGCATCCAGTGTGGACACTGACAGGCTATTTTGGACTGAAATTCCAGCATCCCTCTGTCAAACCAAACAAACAGTACCTTAAAGGTCAACAAAAACCCAGAGAGAAACACAGAAAACATTAGGGCAGCTGAACCTCTGTCTGTTTGTCGGCCCGGGTGAAAATATACGTGGTGTGAGTGTGGTTTTATATATTTAGATCTTCAAATGACTTTGATCTGTGCATTGAGATACTTAGACGGCTATGGCCTTGAAAAGGGACTCAGTATTTTCTACTCAACAAATCACTCAGAAAACACTTAAGATCACTCACTTTGTCATTAGGTGATGAGGTGAATTCATAAAGGATCTTTCATGTTTTCAGTCTGTGTCAGCCAGGGAAGGGAAACAAACAAGTAATTGAAGGATTGGAGAGTGACTTTGGTGACTGTTTAAAAGAAGATGCTGCTGCTCAAAAAGAGTCCCTAATGTCCTGTACACTTACAGAACATTGATGTATGCTTTTTAGTATGCAGTGTTTATTTTCATTACTGCCCAGTGCTTTATCGTCTGCATTGGGAGATTGTACATATAAGCTTCCAGCTTGTGGTGATGATTATGCAGCGGTTGTGCAAGGTATGTGGACATACCTTTAGCCTCATGCATAATTGTTTTGTAATTGTGATACAGCTCTGGCAGTCTTATCATTCCAGTGAGTGGCCCACCTCCATCCACCAGCTTTGGATGCTTTAATTAGATGCAATTTTCCAAACATCTAATCATAAGTAAAACGGTTATTTTGAGTAGACACGTTTTTTTTGTTTTTTTTTTGATTGCAATCAGACACACATTTGTTTTCCTCGTTTCTCTCTTTTGCGTGCCAAGTGTGATTATGTAAGCATTCAATTTCCTGTGTGATAAATATGCAAATTGCCTTAATAGCATTGTAGGTGGAACCCGTTTTAGAAGCACAGCGTTACTGCTGATGCATTTATCTGCAGGATTAGATTAATTGTATGGCATAGGGTTATGGAAACCTTTAGTGGAACTCTCTTCTCCTTCTATTACACAACACAGTGATTTAGGATTTCTCAATAGGTCAGGGGTAAACTCTAAGTCCAAGACACACATGAGAAATGCTGGCTCATGAAACAAGCCATTTGCTGAAGTTAAACTCACAGATATAATTGAGGTGCCGTAGAGTATGAAATTTCAGTGATTTGCACACTGCGCTGAATCTTCTTTCCCCCTCTGAACATAGTAAAGCTGCATGTCTTACTGATAGTAATCTGACAGATTCTTCTGCAGGTTTAAGTGTGAAGATTGCGTGCCATATTTGTGCCATGGAGATTTTTGCATGCTATTATGTGTCTTGTTTCAGTAACCTTATTTTAAGTATTTGGCCAGGCATGATGGAGCGAGAGCAGAAGACAGATAAAACCCCAGTTGCTCTGTATCCACCCCTATCCAAGGGGGAAAGTACAAGGGAGAGACGTGACCCACCCTCATCTTCGCGCCAGATTGACATTTCGTTGATAGTGCCAATGGAATTCTCTTCACACAGGCACATGTTTGATTTAGCGAGCTCTCAGGTGAAATTCCAATCGAGGGACGTAAAAGCTATTATGTACTTGATGCTACTCTTCCAGGCAAGTGCATAAATTAACAAATAAGATCAATCTCAATTCGGCTGACTTGAAATAATTGCCTATTTGTCACAATTAATTTCAGAGCTTTGACTCAAGACCCCTTGATATTGATATTGAATTTCCCATTATTACATACCTGAAAATGGGCTCATTATATGGAGCTGAATCCAATGAATTAGTCTGTGTTAAATGGATGATAAAAGGGTCAAGGCAGGCAGGGATAATTTCCCTGTCTATTTGACTCCTCTAGTATCATGCAGTTGAGTCAGTGTACATGTATGCGTGCATTTGTGTATGTATAAGGTGCAGTGTGTATGTATGTGGATTATGTATCAAGGGTATTACTCTCTTGGACAGGGACCAGGGGAAGCGACACGCTCATCTTCACAGGAACTAAACACATGATCCCGCCTGCTGTTTACAGAGGCAGTCTCGCCAGCCAAAATCAAATGCAAAGCCCATGTTAATTGCCTTAATGCTGCTTCCTTGTCAACCATGGCTTGGCAGCAGCCCCCAGCACTAGGCCACAAAATTAATTCTTTTCACTTGTTCAATGAATACCAAAGAGGAAAGGGGGTTCTTGCCCCTCAGGATTGAAAGGCAGAAACCCATTTTTACCCTCTGATATTTTGAACTGGGGAGAGCAGAAGAGACGTATGGCAGGGCAAATGAAAGTGGAGGTGGGCTCGTTGTGGAGTGGGGGAGAGGGCAGGAAGTTCAGGCCTGGCTTAGGTCATTATTGAGCCAGAACCATTAGTCTTGCCAGGGTCTAGTGTATCAGAGATGGTAATTGAGTCCGTCTCTGTGCAGCCTGCTCTAATGAGAAGCTGCAAGCCTAAGATTTGACTAATTTCTTTTATGCCCAGGACGATATGTCAGCCTGGCCGTTCTGCACCTAATGACTCCACATACTTAATGAAGGATTGGTGGGATTTCCAAAGACTTGGATGGATCTTTGTATTAATATACTTCAAAAGTTAGTGCACTCTGGAGACTTGTGTAATGACATTCCAAGGCTTTTGATGTCCTGACAGTGGAGTGTGCCCCTCATCAAAAGTGCTATGTATTAAACGTATTTGTATTTACGCATGTATTTTTGATGGATAAGTATATTTAATTGATTCCTGACCTGTTTATTTTCATGACAGATAATCATATACCATGTCATACAGTATATGTTTCTAACCAAATGAAGAGAAGATGCCAGAGCAACTTGTCTTCCACTTTGCAGAATGTTAATGGACAGCCTTATATGTTTATGAAGCTAAATACTGCCAAATAATGTGTGCTTCTCATTCCTCATACCTTCGCAACTAGGAAAACGACACAATCTTCCTCCAAATCAAAACAAAATATTTTCAGGGGCAAGAATTGCTTGTTTGTAGTGAATAATAATATTGAGTTATTTATCTTAATTCATATGGGTGTTTTAATTATACTAAAACAAAATTGCCAAATTGCACATCATGTATGCCCACATTTAGTATTTGCTTAGTGCACCGACAATGGCATGTCCATCACTCCAATAGTCCAACATCAGACAGGTGAAGTGACATTTTGAAAATGATAAATGTGCGTTTGCTGGAAGAAATGTGTACTAAAAATGATATACTCAATAACCACATGCTTTTGTAGATGCCTTGACCTGCTTACGTTGTCTACGCAGCCCCCGATAGAGTTGAAAATGTCTTCTACAGAAACCAGTCGAGCTGGTAAACATCACATTTCACCCTCATGCGGTTCTCATCTCCACCGTGTCCGCCATGGGTCAGGAGCTCATCTGTCCTCAAGGAACAGCACAGCAGCTGATTATGATGGATTATGATAGATTCCTCCTTGACTAACCTCTGCAGCCTGTCATGCATTCTTCACTGCACTTGCACACACACAAACACACACACACACTTACACACTTATACACTTATAAATTAATAGACACAGACAAGTGTAAACACACACACATAAAAGTTGATACACAAAAGTGTGCACACTTGCATGTTCAGGTTTCAGTGGGATGGAACATTCATCCAAGGACGGACATACAGGACACACCTCTTACATAAGACCATGCAGTGTTGCTTGTGACTGACCCTCTTGCAGGTTAGCGCAGATCAGTACCAGTGAGAGTCTTGATCCAAACCCAATCAACCCACCACAAACTAAAACAAAGCAAATAAACCTGCTGGAAAAAAAGAAAGACAAAAAAACCCCATCTAAAACCAAGCCCAAAGAGTGGGCACTGCTTTCAGAGGGGGACATTTGTTTTCATTTGGTTTGGTGTCTTTAACGGTGCCGTGCAGAGCACTTTAAGCAGTGTGTCTCTGTCAGACCAGCCACCTCTGCCTCCACCCACAACCACCACCCCTCATTCCATTAGCAGAGATGGTACTGGCTTAGCTGCAGTGAAGAGAAATGGCGGGGGGGTCTACATGTGATATGGAGCAGCAGGAGCACAGCACTGACATATTATGCAGTGAGAAGGAAATTGTTGGCTTTCATAACATGAGCCCTATGAGTGTATGAAGTGTGCAGTGTGAGAGTACTTTTTAGCCATTACCATGACAACATAGAGGTCTAGGGCTCGGCGTGTGAGTGAGTATAACAGAATTATGGGTCTGAGTAATGCAGCTGATCCCTCAGAGGGGAAGTGAAGCCAGATGAAGCAGGCTCACCAGCAAAGACGAATTAAGTGGCAACCAGGAGACACAATGGGGGCCGTCGACACTGCAATCATGTCGAGATAGATTTAGATGAACAAATGCTGTGCGCACACCAAAATACACGCAGTGAAGCACGGAACGAACGGCCAGAAAAACACACAAATCAACATCTCCCATTTATCCGCTTTCTATCACACAGCGGAGAGAGGAAAACTTGACGGAGTATGAGAAAGTGAGATATCCCCATGCTGTGAACTCATTGCCGTGACTGTAATTACTAGTTGGAAAAAAAAAAAAAGGTCACCTAGTGCTCTCGTTACCTTTCTCATCACCGTTCATGTCTTTTCCTGTCATGTTGTGTCTATGTCTAAGTTGTCCTTTTACAGACAGCACATAGACTGAAATCTTATTGGAGTGACCTTTAGTTACTGCATCAGCTGCCACGGTGAGAACTATTCATGCACCCTCTCTACCTTTTAAACTAAGGCCTGCCATTTGTCTTATTACCATTGTGACTCATTATCATTCGGTTGAGTAGATATTATATTATACAGAGAAAAAGAGACAGAGGAGACAGACTTAGTGAAAGAGACCGAGTGCACAGGCAAGGGCCACTGGCACTCGTTTCCCTCATCTGCATTCTGTTGAAATAAACATTTCCATTGTAATGCCCTCATCATTCCCCCTTTACCCCAGCTCATTAATGTAGTGTCTCTATCTCACGTCCCTTTAGTTCTTCTCCCACTCACCTTGTGCTCTCTCTTTCTGTTCCTCTATCGCTCTCTTTGCCCCGGTGTTTTTGGCAGATATATAGTTCATTCCCACTGCTTTTCAACCCATGCAGTGACTCCATGGCCTGGCTACACAATTAGGAGCTCATTACTTGCTAATACACAGACTAGAAGACAGACAAAAGCAGTCTGTGCCTTTTTTGTTGAGCGCTCCCCGCTTCCATCATTTTATCTCTCTCTCTCCCCAGGCACTTTTTGAGTAAAAGGGTGCTACTTCTCTTCCTCCTCTCTCTCACTCCTCTCATCATACCCTCTGCTACAGTACATCTTCTGCATGGTGCATAATGAGCTGGCATGTGCTAAGAAGAATTAATAGTTCAATTTCCATCTCTTAAGCATCGTTTTTATGAAATTAAATGTACTCTCAACTCATATGCCTATGACATTTGAGTTTCTGCGTGTAATTTTCTGGCTCATTTAACATCTACAAACCTTAACTGCTTTATAAATTCTGTTTACCATATGCAAGCAATGTCTCTTTTTTAAAGAATTTGATTTCTTTGTTTGCAGATGTTTTCCTCCTGTCATGTCCAGAGCACAGTGTGATGAGAAGCAGTCTCACAGGTGTAACATGAGGTCAGCGGTGGCAGCTTCCCTCTGTGCCACTGTCTGCATCATTTCTCACTATCTGGCTGGCTCTGCGGAAATGCCAATTTTCTCAGTACGAGGTCTCGCGGCGTAGCGGTGGATGAAGGCTGTTTACCGGTGTGTTCTGCGACAGTCGACTGCATGATGAAAGAGACGCAGGGGAGTGTTGACATTTAGTTTTGTGCCGGTGATGGGCCAATGTGGGGAATCAGAATTAATGGGATAGTTGTGTTTGTTTGACAGGAGTAGCTTCCTCCTTGGGAGTGATGAGGAATTCAAGCCCATAAGAAGATATTTGTCTGGCTGGCGTTGTGTGTACTTGTGCATACATCTCTGTGATCATACTATGTGTGCGTTCTTGTCAATTTTGTATGTCTGTGTGTCAAACAAGGCTGCTTTTTGTCTGTATTTGAGTGGTGAGCAGATTGCCCACAGTGCCACCATCTAAATCTCATTTCAGTCATTGTTCTCCTCTTCATCCCCCCCCCCTTCTCTGTGAAGGTAATCCCAAGGTGATGTTAATAGGCTGGGATGCTGTTGAAAATGACACTGTCATCTCTTAGAGGATTAGATGGACAATTGCTTCTCTGAAACCCAAGCCAAGTGGTTAAAAGAAAACTGCAACAAAACAACTTTTCTGAAAGTGCCTTGTGTCGTTTTTTTGTTGTTTTTTTTGTGCCCATGCTGGATTTTATGTCCTCAATATTGAGCTTGCATTGTGATGCATGTATTTTCTGATCTCCATTTTAATTTAACCGCAGATGGACTCATAAACAGCCAAAATAAGATGATGCTATGGGATTATAGGCTCAGTGTGATCTGTGATCCCAGATTAATGGGAGACCAGTCTGTGATTAATAGGGCCTTGTTTAGCCAAGTCAGGCTAATTTGACCAGTCACCGTTCCAAAGATCCAAAGGCAGTAGAAGTCATTGCAAGGCCTATTTGATAAAGGAGAGGCTGCTAAATTAATACATAATAATAAGGCAGAGGCTAATGAAACAATCCATGTGCTCACATTGCCAGAGAGCTCTGTAGTGCATGTTTGTCTGCAAAATATGCCTCTTTGTGTTTCCATTAACCTTTATGTGTCCATACGTAAGAACACAGAAATAGCTGCAGGGAATAATTACTTGAACAGACAACTAAGTATATATTACAAACACAGCCACTACTTTCTGCACCTCCTATCAGAGGAGAAAGATTACCCTCTGCATGAGTTTACATTTCACTTTGTCAAGCCACAGCCTTAAGAGCATACTGTGTGTGTGCATGCTTTATTGGGATTTTGTGAAATACTTTAAAAGCACTATCAGCGGATCAGCAGGAGTTTTAAAGGGTAATAAACATTCAATCTAATCGTACAGATGTAGCTGATATTACACATTCCAAATTATACTTGCATTCTCCCTTAATAATATTTTAAGGCTGATAGGAATGCCTCTGTACTTTAGAAGACAATTTGTATGTGTGTCTAGATTATCTTTTACTTTAGTTTGCATTATTGGTTATGTGTTTCTATTATGTCTGTGAAATATGCACATCTATAAACAACTGGTTATTGTTCAAAATCATGGTTTTTATCTCTGACATACATTTGCCTCTTCACGCTGGTATTCTCTCTCTCTCTCTCTTTCTTTCTCTCTGCTCACTCTGGTACTATTTCATCTCACAGATGCACTATCAATAATGCAGCCTCCTTAACAAGGCTAAGGCTTTTAAGAGGGTTTGGCTGTGCCCCTCCCTTCTAGATACCTGCTAGTCGCTGGGTGGCTACATCCTAGTTGAAAAAGCTCGCTGTTAACAGACATTTTATACTTTATTTATATCGTTATCAAGGCCTTTTTATTTTGAACCTCGCAAATGCTGGGAAGCACTTAATGCTGGTGGAACAAGAGGTCACTGTCTCAGCAGTTAAGAACTGAGCACTGACTGCGTAACTGTAGGCAAAAATGAAGTGGTATATCTAAAGCAAGAAGGAAACACAGCAGCTGTATCACTCTATAAAGTTCATTTTGTACACTTGAACATATTTTGTTTGCATTTCTATGCAGACAACAGAAGGCTTGGGAGTCATTGCAAACCCCAGACAGCCTCGTGCATTTTTTCAGGCAAAACCCATGAGGTGCAGCCTGCTTAATTTTGTGTGGAGCGTGTGTGTGTGTGTGTGTGTGTGTGTGTGTTTGGATTAATTATGAGGGGGTCTTGAAATAGAGGCTGTTCTCTGAATTCACGGTTATCCCTCAATGTCTGGGATAATGCCATAAGCCATAGGAGGTTAGAGAACTTCCATTTATTCAGGCGTGTTGACTGAAAACAGCACTGTGTTTGATGTGAGTCCAAGAGAGTAGATCCAATGCAGAAAAACAAAAGTAACCTCTGTACAACGCACACTTCGAGATAATGATTGTGTTGTGATGTTGCCATATAATCCTTGTTTTTAAAAAAAGCATTACATGAAGAAGAAAGAAAAGCCAATGACATTGTTTAGGGCATTAAAGCAACGTGACTGTTGCCAAACCTCACAAACTATTTGTCTTTTCATTTCACATACTGCACTTTACAGTTAACATACTGTAGATGTGTGCCATTGATGTTGCATACGAAGGAAAAATTATAAAACTTCCGGCTAGTTGGTCTCAATATTTTGTGAGTTTATACGTGTTTTGTCTCCTGCCGTCTTTTAAATACAATTTTGATCACAATACAAACAATGAACTATATGCTATAGAAGAGTATGTTTTGCACATCAGAAGACTAGGCTTATATTCTGTCTTCCTTCCTTTAGTGTCCTTATTTCATTTAACAGCAAAGTCCCGAAGCCAAACAATTGTATAGTGATCTGCTGCATAGGTGGTGACTAACCCTGCTTTTAGAGAGGACAAGCTTGTGGTCCATTGTTTGTTCCTCTGTAGATGCGCGCAGGGAGATTGGGAGGATGCCCCCACCTGTGAGAGCTGACCAGTGCTTGGCCGAATTAACCACTCCCTCCTCATGAGGTTGGTGCTAAAGACTTTTTAAACTTGGTGTGACAGTGGGTGGTTTTTGGGATGTCCTTGGACTCTTAATTCCTTTTGCCAGGGTGGGGAAGTCAGCTGGCAGCAATCAGCCTGGTTGTCTTGATCTGGTCATGACAGAGGGGTTTTTTGGCTGTTGCTGTTTTGCAAGTTGGTGTTTCTTTAGTTTTTTTTCATTTCCTCTTTTTACAGTTTCAAACTTGGACTGAACAAGCAGAACGGACTAACTTACTTGGATAAGATCTAGAGGTGTGAATCTCTAGGCACCTCACGATGCATCTTGATTAGTGTCCAAAATTAAACTTTTGACTTTCCTTCTGTTAACTGTTTTGTATTTGTTAGCAGGGACCCCACGATTTATTTTTGAGTATAATTCAATTTAATTCACTTAATTGTTTATATTCCAAGATGTACTGATCTAACATGTTTTCCAGGATACAGTGTTCATAATTTAGTTCATAATTTATGCACATATGGAGATGCCTCCAAGCGCAGTGGCGCGCCGCATCACACCCACCACTGTCCGACTGGTCTGATTATACTCCAATCGGAACACAGTAACTAACACAGCCACTCAAACCACACATTTAATTTCAAAGATGAAGATGAACTTTTTATTCTAAGCATGTGTGTCACATGTGGTCTATGATTGTTTAGCATGAAATCCAGCAGGATGGCTGGGTTGAGAAAGTCCCTTTTTATTAATGTCAGTTTCCTCAGGATGTTGGCATATGTGTACTGACGTTTTCATGTAATGTTATGCAGACAAATGTGTGCATGGCTCAGAAAACACAGTGCTGTTTTGTCATACGAATATTTTAAGTGACATGTGAAATACACAATAACACAATAAAAAAACAGTGGTGTTGCTACAGTGGTGTAGCTACAGTGGTGTAGCAAAAAATATTGCTACACCACTGATTTTAGTGACGGAGGAGGATTCTTAAACATTGTTTTGCTCCCTTCAGCAGCTACCATGCAGCTTTTGTTGAACTTTCTTGCTCAGTATGCCTCTTCCACTCTGTCTATATCTCTCCGTGGCTACGTGCGTATATGCATGGTACCCTGAGAGGAATAAAATGTATGGATGTAATAGACATTTCCATTTCAGAGGAATGCTCGACTTCTGTGTCTATCATCAGATCACACACAAAGACAGGTCACGTAACTATGACCTATCTGTACTTTTTTATACCAGCATGGTGTCCCTGCTTAGTTTGGATAAAACAACAGTGAAAACTCTATAAGAAGGTATTGCATGGTATAAATAAGTTGCTGTTTGCAGCCCTCTCTGGGCCAACAGTGGGTTAGCAGTTACAAGGACTGCAGTGCATATGGAATTGGGTATTCAATTAATTGGGTTTAAAAATAATCCAAAAATGGGGGGAAATTGCTAAATTTTTAAAACATAGGCCTAATTGGTGTTAGTTTTCTTTATCAGCACTGTTACACTCTTATTGCATCAACACACCCTTATTGTATTCCCATATTGTATTATGCAAGCCTATCAAAATTGTTATGCCTCAGTCTCTGTATACTGACGTGACATAGCTGCACATATAATGTATCAAGTTGATTATGTAGAATAGCTGACAGAGTTTAGCGTTAAAGCTGATTGTGAAAGACTGAGATAGATTATTTGTTTGAGCGTTGTCACCAGAATCATCTCATTTGTCTTCAGTCAAGAAGTTTTAGATATCTAATGGTGGTGTTTGTCTTCACTCAGTGACCTGTATATTAAAGCATGAATTAATGCTCAATCCTGCTCTGAATCCTCATCAGTAGAAAAGTGCACTACAAATGAACAGCACAATTAAATTCAGCTGTCTGACTGACTGACTTTTGTTTACTTCCTTTGTAAACACACCAAGTGATGAGGACAATATGAGAGATCAACTTGTCTCTATTACCAATCCCCTAAAATAAAGCTTGTAGCTTTGGATGTGATTAACATTGACAAACCATGCTGCCTTGGAACTGTATCACATTCTCATTTTCTCACTTTTAGGATAATGCTAATCGGGATTAGATAACAAACTGTATGCTCACAGCCGGAGCATACATTACCAGAGGCAAACATGAGTTGGTCTCATCACTTCTAGATGGGTATGGTGACCAGTGGTGACCAATGTTTTTACAAACTGTGTCTTCACAGTTTTGGCCATCATTCCTACTATTTACAACCAATTTTATTACTGAGATGTTGTGATGCAGGGATGGTTTTAAACAAGTCAGCAGTTAAACAATATTAAATAAAGCACTTCATTTTAAAATGAAAAGGAAGGTGAACGTTTGCTGTAAATGTTCTTTAGGTTTTGGAGAGCTACTCCCATGTTTAACTCTGACCCACTGTGCATATAGTTTTACAAAGTAGTACATGATTTTATCAGACAGTTCAGGTGTATGCGCTTTATTTTCACCACCAAATATGTGTTTTATACAACTGGGTAAATCTGGGATTTGTTTAAAACCTGTCTGGTTGTCGGATTACTCGTGTTGGTTGCCTTGTGGGGCTTTGTCGTAAAGCTGCAGCTAGCAGTGCTACTGTGTCCCTAGCTGTGTCAATGAAACTGGCCAGTGAAATGTAGAGTGGATGGTGAAAACTATGAAAATTGTAAAAATTGAAAAGACGAAAAAATGCAATGCAAATGTACAAAAATGTTCCTTTAAGGATGGAGTTATGTTTAGTGCTTGGGTTCTGTTGTGATGTTGTTGTCAGAAGTGTATCAGAGGAATATGGAGCGGGGAAGATGTTTGCTGTCCTGGCCTCCCATATCCACGTTCCTCTGCTCTGAGAATAACAAGGGCTCTGGCAGGAAGACTAACTCGCATCAGTGCCTTGACTATTTCTCCCTTGTGGAGAAGTCTTATTTTTGGAGTGCGCTACACATTAAAACCTACAATAAAACATATGGCCTACATATTGAGTCTACCAGCCACACCACAAAGTCAACACACACAGGATGGCATTAAACAAATGGGAATATGGGAATGCAGCATTGTGAATGCATGAACATTGGAACATCTGGAAATTAAATACTGTGCATACATGACAAATGAAAGTGTCTAAAATGATAGAGGCTTTATTGTAAATAGTAGATTGTAGATTGATGGTAGATTCCATTGCAGTGGGTTATTATTTTGATATATAGCGGAAAATTTGAGAAAACCGTTGTATTGATCACACATTTAGCTTAAGTTGCTTCTGCTCAGTAATACAGTCCACGGTTAACTAGACTGCTAGATCATGAATGTATTTTTGAGAAATATTGGAGGTTAAGGGAAGGATTGTCTGCGACTTTTGTATGTTGAGGGCAAACCCAGCAACAAGAGAAGCCACAATCACATACAGTGCATATTGTTTACACTGAATGCCATGTCCACACCCAGTAACTCATTATTTTGCTTACTAGTAATTATCCCAAGTTCCAGCAGCCAAGCTTTTTGTTTATCATTGTGTTTCTGTACTAACTGATTATCCATAATGTGAACCATAAAATCCCCACATAGGTCCACCTTCTTCCCTGTGATTTATTTTTGAAGCATATACCCATTTTCGTCATATAAAATAGCATGAGCAGCACATGAAAATAAGTTTCATGCAATGTATTTTCAATCTAGTTTATATAATAGACGACCTGCCTCCACAAAAGGCCTTTCATTCTTTTGTTTAAAAATGTTAATGTTAAGTATTATTTGCCTTCTAGGGCTTAAGCTCTGCTTAATGACTCTTGATTTTGCACCTAATTGCATTCATGATCTGCTTTTGTTTTGTATTTTCTTCATCAGGTATTTACAGTCTGGGGATTAGGTTAATGATTGATATGAGTGAGCATAGCATGCATTTGTGTACATTTTTGTAATAATGATAATTTAAGTCTCTTAAGAGTTACGTTCTCACTTTAGAATTCAGTTTAAAACTGTGGCTCAATTGCTCATTTAGCATTGTTATCATAGACATAACTACCACAAATAAAGTAACTACATAGTAGTTGATGATGCCTGTGGCCCCTCCTCCTCAAACACAGATTCACAGAACCTCCTCCCAGAAAATAGCTTCCATGTGGCTGTAAGAGGCACAGGCCTAAATGTAGCCAGTGTCATATTATTCAGGCTTTACTGTCTTTTTCCATGCATGACTGCCCTTTTCTCTATCTCTGCTCATTAAGGCCTTGCTTGCTGTGTTGCTCTGTGCTTATGCTGCCCTGCCTGTGTGTCCGGCCGTCTGTAGGGGGTCTTTAATTCTTTACACTTGTGTTTATACTAGATGCTTCAGTGAGCTGAGGGAACAGGATGGAGAATCTTTTTCATCTCTCTCTCTCCCCGCCACACACACACACACACACACACACACACACACACACACACACACAATGAAAGAGACAGCGAAATCACCTACAACCCCTGCTGCGCCTCAGATTCTGTTTGTATAGTCAGCCTATTAAGAGTGGTGTGTAATTGAAAAATAAGTTTCTATCCTTGTACCTGAAAAGGCTGGTTTTTATTCAGAGCTAGGCCATATCGATTCAGTCCTCCCTTATCCTCCAACACAAGCAGTCCCTGCCGTCCATGTTTGTATTGACATTATCAGGCTGTAATGTAACTTGACTTGCTCTTTTTCATCTTCAAACAGAATTGCACATAATTCACTTGAGACAGTTTTGCACAGTATGGTGTATTAGCACAACAAAAAACTGCATTAAGGGATGGTTGATGTCTTCCTCTGGAGAGCTCAACAACTCCCCTCTATAAACATTTTATTGTGGTATTTCTCCCATAGCATTGGTATTACTTTCACATCTACTGTAGCTAACAAAGTATACAAAGACAGCCCAATCAGTCTGGTGCTGTTTCAATCCGAGGCTCAGCCTTTCACCCAGGACTAATCAGTGCAGGTCAATGCAGCTTCAACAGGCTCTATCTAAGCCTGTTGAGGAAGATGGGGTTAAAGCAGTAACATCCAAGCCAATAGTCATCTCAGATATAGATTTATATCATTGACCTTTCATGTGCACAGCATAGGGAATAGAATTTGCTTACGGCAGCTATTATTGGGAATCTGAGGGCCGAAAATGATGTTACTGTCCACCTCTCTGTTTCTTTTTTATTACCACTCTACCTTTTTCCTTCCACACTTGTTCCATGTTACTCCTTGTCCAGCAGTATCTTTATCTTCCCTCCCTCCCGTTCATTTACTCATCTTCATCTCTCCTTTTCCTTAGTGAGCTGACAGTCTTTACATGTTTTCCCTACATACTGTTGTTTTAACTTCTCATAGCATCAATTTTGGACACCTACCCCACCCCCACCACGACACAGTACAATTCTCTATCTTCCTGTTGCATAATATATCAACAGTTACTGTGGTGCCTCCAATAGCACAAACCAAAGTCCAGACATAGCCAGACTCGTCTTATAGGTGGAGGCCATCTATCTCTTTAAGGTTTATTACATTTTCAATAGGCTCTGTCGAGAGTAATATAGATTTTATTACCAAATTAGCTGTCCAGTGTTGGGACGGCATGCCAACATTTGGTATGGAAATATTCATAAGACCTGGGCGACAGCGGCAGATGTGGGTGGCTGGAGCACAAGCTGCCTTGCGCGACGCATCTTTGCATATGCAGAGAATCGCTTAGGGTGTACTGAAGTCTTCAGGCTGCCATTTCCAGAATCATTATGTATGAAGTGTACCCATGGAAAATCTTGGAATGACAGTTGGTAGCTTGCCGTATATGCATTGACTTGATTTTTGCTCGTTCAAATGGGCAACAGTGGTAAAAGATATTGAATAATTGACAACCCTTTTAAGAGATTGTGGGTACGTGATCTTTCCCATACCAATTATGCAAAATTTTTAAAAAATGTAAAAATCTTATTCTCAGGACATATTTAGACATCAAGAACCAGGCTTATCCGCAACATTTTACTTTCATGATTTTATTTGAATGTAGGATGAGTTGAATTTTTTCCCTCGCTTTAACCCAGAAATGCCTGTTTTGATTATCGGCTGAGGAGTTTTCTTATAAACAAAGTTATTTTTTACATTCAGTGTTACTCACCAAAATAAATTGTGTGCATCTTTGAGGCCTGACAAACATGTTTTGAACGCGTTTCCTTCCTCATAAAACATTTGCAAAGCCAATTTTTTGAATATTTCAAATCCTGCACTGTTTGCAGTCTCCTTCAACGCCTTTGTAGGCACATTAACATTTGCATTACCACCACCAACACAATAGCTTGAAATTGGAAGCAGGAATGTGTGTGCATGTGCAAACGAAACACACTGGTAAAAACATTTCCCCATAGCACTGCTAGCAGTCAAAAACAACATTGGGTACCTTTGAAAATGTGGTTGTGCTTATTGTTACTTCTCTTGGCTGTTTGACCTTCACTGTGCAGAATGATGCATGTGCAGAGTTTGATGCTAGAAGGCTGTTTTCAGTTGCGAAAGGGGGAAAGTTCCTCTGTGTTCACCTTAAATGTCAGTTCAACGCACACGTATAAGCAGGATTTTGTGACATCGTGGTCCACCATGCAACTTGTGATGTGAAACATTGAAAATCCAGTGCACATGCACTGAGACTTCAGTGAAGTAGGAGAAATCTTTTGTTCTGCAATAAGCAAACTTTTGAAACAAGAAACATATTTGGATATTCATAGATCTGGATTTTCTAATGAGGAAGAAGGAGTAGATGTAACTTTAAGAATTTTGAACATTGTAATTTAACTTTTTTTGTGGAAAAACCATATCAGACAAACTGTTATTCAAAGCAGAGTATTTTTATGTGTCTTAAAACGTGTCTGGAGGGGATTTTTTGTGTGTGTGTGTGTAAATATGGGAAATGTTTGCTTTCATTAGTGCCCTTATGTTCTGAATATAATCTAACAGAGCACAGCAGTCGTGCTCATATTGTATGTCACTTATGACCCAACATGAGACAAGGAAAGATTGCATTAGGGAGGTTTTTGCCTTTGGAAAGTATTGCAGAAAATATTCCAAATTTGATTTCAGTATTATTCAGAACCTCTGGGAAATTAGACTTATGTTTATGCTGGGAGTTCGTTTTTATTTAAAATTATAATTGAGGTAGGAGAGGTGCACTACAGCCTATACAGTACAACAGCAGCAACAGCAGTTGGAAGATGGAGAGGGAAGGATTTCACCCTGAGTGAACCAGTGAAACTTCTTGGAAGGAGCGCAAACAGAAAATGTAAATGCTAATTACAAAAGTATCCAGCTGATGCCTGAAAGATTCTACCCTGTATGATTTAACAGTCTAAATGGGGCCTTAGGTGACATAGGCATGGTGGAAGGTGGGAAAGGGTGGAAGGCAGAGGATGGGTGTGCAGAGGCAAGCATAGTGTAGTCAATATTTACCCCAAGTAATTGGTCTACACTTCCCCCAGCAAGATACACAGTTGTCCAGTGTCATCCCTGCCTTATCTCCTCCAGTTCTCCCTCACACACCCACTGTGTGACCACAGTTGTACACAGAAGTGTTGTGCAGCTGTGCATAATGCCCCAAGCTAGCCACAACATAATAGTTAAAGCATATGGGATGAATGAGTGAGTCACTGTGCATGGACATGACACCTTGGGAGTGTTGCAGAGCCCACAGAGAACCGTAGTTAGTTATTATTCTGGTAACAAGCTCACAGAGCTGTCTGTAATGAGCAGTGTAGCCACACTTACCGTGGTAATGAGGTGGGCATGTTCGTTACCTCAGCGGTAAACCACTGTAAGTATTCAGTCTTATGACTGTATCGAAAGGATGACAGCAATAGGGGTAAAGCAATAAGATGTGTCGAGTCTGCCAAAAGAGGAACTCTAAACCTGCAAGAGGTGCTGCAAAGGTTTGCTACTGGCAGTGTCAGAGACTCATGGGAAAAGATGAGCTGTCTGTCAGCCTTCTTTCTTCACTCTTTCTGGCTGTCTCTCAAACACACACACACACACACACACAACACATATAGTCCTCTCTTTCTTTCTCTCTCATGCTCTCAAAGCAACTCTCCAATTAACCTGATGCCTCTCGAACTGCCAGCTCTTTGAAGTCATTTCACAAGGCTCCGTCCTACTCTTGCTCTGTGTGGGTCTGTATGGACGTTTTTATTTTGTTGTGTTGTCGACATTAAGTGGCCCTAATCACACTTATGTGTGTGTAGGTTTGTGGGGCTAAACCCTCATTTAGGCTGCTGGCTGCTGGAATCTATAGTATACTAAGTGTAAGAAGTATACACGGCTACGGTATTATGGCTACATTATGAAGTCCAATAGAGCTGGTAAACAAGCGTGTAGCTCAGGATTTGCAGTGTTTACCTTTTATGTATAATCAGTCACGATCAGGGCGCAAAAGTGGTCTGTTGATTAACTGTGGACATCTGGCTCATCATCTGGACATTATGGCTATCTTTTCTTGAAATATATTAAGTACATTTTTCAGTTAAAATAGTAAAAGATGACTAGTCTAACTGTATCTTAAGCATTTCCCACTGTGATGGCTTGTAAAGGTCTTCGTTTACGCCTTCTAACGTTACTGTGTCGTTGTTCCTCCCTCTCTATCTGTCCGTTTCTCTCCAAAGTGCGTAGGCCCCTTTATCAGAAAGAGCCGAACAAACAAGGATGGGAGGGGAAGAGCCAGGGGAGATTGAGTGAAGATTTTGGTGTTTTCTCAGATAGATAACAAGGAATTGACATTTGGCAGTTTTCAAACATACCTGGATGGCTGTTTATGTAAGAGGCTCACCATGGTAAAGTGCTGTCCACAAGAAATGGTCTCTGCAACACCACTGGGATTGGCGTTATTCTATTTACTGAAATATTATACCACACAGGTGAAACTTGAACTAAGAAGCAGGCACAAACAGTCTACTATTCGTTTTAGTTTCGTGGAGGTAGTAATCACTGTTATGTATGCATAACAATTTTCTTTGCATGTGTTCATCAAAAATTGCATTTGGCAGTTCCTCCCACCAATAACAGAAATAATAATTGAAATGCTCCTCATAAATTACAATAGCAGTTTCTCTTCATCCCTCACTTCCCCTTTTCTATATTGCAAGAGACAAAAGAGGGTTTGCATCATCCCCACAGAGGATCAGAAGGGTCGTGCTGTCTCATTTAAAAGAAGATCTATACATGGTTTCCACAACCTGCTGCCGTAAAAGGGCAGCAGGAGGGTGATGATGTAAGAACAGATGATTTTGATGTGTCAGTTACTCAGCTTTACTTTGGGAACTGGCTACATCTACTAAGTGAATATCAACTAACTGCGTTGAACCTGTGAGCTCTATTTATGAAATCACAAACACTAAAAGGTCAAATCTTTCTATTTGTGTCGGAGTTACAATGGATCCCTCAGTAATGAATACTGCCTCGTCGAGAATGTGTCCCTGTAATGACTAAGTAAGTAGACAAACCCTGTTTCTACTGCAAAGTGCAAAGTGAATTCATTTATTTTGAAATATTGGAAGAACAGAAGCAGCATCTTCTCTTTAAACAGCACTATAGTAGGATATTTAAACTCTTTGCATCCCTATGAAATATGATAGGTTTAAATGATCATATAATATGTGCTATTAACATTCAATACTGTATTTTTTGGAGACATTAGTGTGCATCACAAGCAGGCTCTAACAATGAATTTTATATTTAATAAACCACTAGGTCAGGCACACAGTCATCCTCTTCAGTCAAATAAGTGATAACAGATGAGTTAGCAATTATCTTCTTTGGGACGGGGTTCATAGAAAGTCTCATATTTGAATCAGTTGTAAAACATACTAGTGTCATTAGATAGGGGCTGTGCCACCTTAATTAAGCCAACGAATTGCAGTTCAGTTAGTAATGATAATATGGATGCAACAAAAATGTTCAGTGTAGCACCTTTTTTCATTTTCACATCACCGCTCTTCACAATTGGAGTTGTGTAAGAAAGAGGGATCTATAGTGTGACCCAATCAGTCACTTTATTGGTTAACCACACCCTCACTTAAGGCTTAAAGGTCCACACCTGTTGGCAGCAGGTCCACCTCCTGCTCCCTGCTCTCAAGTGTAATGAAGTGGCCTACCAGCTGAACCCAGTTTCGGCACTGTTTACGAGCTAAGCCGCTCACCGCATAGTGTCAAACCTCAGCCAAAAGGCCATGTTTCACATTCCAGCCCATTATGCCGCAGCTGCACTGCGTCAACTAGAAATGCCCCAAACTAGTTCAGGGCACATGCTTTCTGCTGAACGTGTTTGTTTCTGGTCTTTGTGTGCTTATCTGTCCATCTACGTCCATGACATAAATCTGTGCTTTGTTTGTATGTGATTGTTCTCTGGTGTTTGTATCCTTATCGGCTCAATTATGATACCGCCCAGCTCTAAAGTGAAACTAACACCCAAAATACAGTTAACACTGAATGACCTCCTCTGCGTTTGTATTCATGAGATCTTCCTCTGTTTATTTGCCCATAGATTGATATGGCTTTTTAAATGGAGCCTTTAATATTTTTCTATCTGAGAACGGAGATTATTAATACCAGTCCTCCATTTTGACTGTGGTGATGAATATCGCTGGAATGCAATATCCCTCTACCTGTCTGATTTCTTCATGGAGTGAGATTGTAATAGCCTGCTCTCTTTCTTGTCGTCCTGCTCTCTCTTTCTCTTCCTGTGTCATTCTATCTGTTTATCCATCAGAGAGCCAGCTGCTCCCAGGGAATAACTTCACCACAGAGTGCAACATCCCTGGAAACTTCATGTGTGGAGATGGGAAGTGTGTCCCAGGCGGGTGGCAGTGTGACGGATTGCCCGACTGCTTTGACAAGAGCGACGAGAAAGGCTGTCGTAAGTCCAGTTTAGAGTCCATTATCAAATCCTTTTTTTTTAGGCCTTAGCTGTGTCTTAAAGCAATGAAGCCAGATAGCCTATTTAGAGTCCCGCCATGTCTTCTCAACTCCTGAACTCTTCTCGCTATCCAACATTGCAGTTGTGCCTCTTCTCCTGAGCCACAAGGGCCATTTAAACCTAATCCTCTGCCAACTTAAATGAACTTCCCTCCTCAATCCTCGGTTTCCTCTCCCCCACAGCGTGCAGCCCTCCTCCTCTCTGCCAGACCCTCGGCCCCAGTTTAGCACTAGGGCAAAACTTAATACCATCAAAGCAAAGGCCGATTACTTCTGTGTGAAGGAATAGTAGCGCATACATAATTCTACTGTAAGGCTACAGTAATAGTTCAGTTTTGATCCTCACTTTTAGTTGGCTTTGATCTTTCTGGTCTGCTGCTCCTCCTCTTCCCCCTCCCGCCTCAGCCAGAGCTCCACACAAAGATGGGATTGCTGATGAAGATTGACTCTGAGGCCCTACCACACAGAATGGAAACCCCCATCTCCTGATATATTCATCTCAACTGTCTCGCACACCCGATGATTTTTGGCTTTTGGCTCATAATTTGCTTCACAAAAGATTTGTTTTCAATTAGAAAACCATAATCCTCTTCTTGCAGAGATTTTTTTTTTAAACAGCTAATACCCTGCCAAAAAAAATCACATATGGTTTGTCCCCCATTCTGTCACTTCTCTCATCTTCTTCTTTCCCCCTCTTCTGCTCCTCCAGCCGTCACTGTTCTCTCTCGCTGGCAGCTCAGGGAACAGGCAGACTTCTCTTGACAAAGTTGTGTCCCATAGCATGCCAGCACACACACAGCCCACAAACTTTGCTGTCATCAATCTTTTTAGTTTGTAATGCCTTAGTCCTTTTAATTTATACATAGGAAAAAGTGGTGTCCTAGACTATATTCTTTAGTACACCTTTACTACTGACATCCTTATAACTTAAAGAAAGTATGTTGCATATTATGGATATGGTTATATGGATGGGCTCTGTGCCCCAGATTCTCATCACTTACTGTAATGTCCTTAAACTGTCAACAGCTGTCAGACCTGTAAAAATAAAATTCTAATGCATTTGGACTAATTGCATCAGAATTAGAAGTGTTCCTGTTTTATCTAATCACGCAATTCATGTGTGCCTTAAGTTCTTTCACTTTGAGCCTACAGACAAGCAAGATTTTTTTTTGTCTGTTGCTGACACTACATGCTATACTGCTAAAGATAAAACAAGTTATCATAATGCATTACACTCAGCCTGCCTCTCTGGTTGTCAGAGGGCTATTTGTGTTTGTTGTCCATGTCTACATTATCTTTTCTGGCATAAGTGGGCCTTATTATCCTCAAATAGATGGCTAGTTGTCAGTCGATATCTCCGGTGACCGCCTCACAAAAGTCGCCAGACAAATTCCTGGCTCCATTAGTGGATCTACAAGGACAGACAGACAGATGAAGGGGGGGGAACGAGGGAGTCAGGGAAGGAAAGGAGGTAGAGAGGAGGACTCATGATGACTAACTTGAAAGTCTGTTGACTTAGCTTATTCTCTTTGCTATGTTTTGTCGAGTGGACCCAAGTACAGACACAGACTCAATTAGTGAATGAAATTAAAGGGTTTATTGGAAGGGCTGCCGAGAATGGTGGTGGAATGAGCGGGGAGGTAGATGGCTGAGGCAGAGGGCAGGAAGGCGGCTGGAACCGCTAGAGCTGAGTAGAAGAATGAGGGAGAGTGGCGTGGGCTGGCCGGAGGTAGCAAGTGGGAAGTGGGCTGGAGGGCAGGCAGGCAGGCAGGTAGGCAGGCTGGTGATGGTCCTGGAAAAAGACAGCAATTACTTAAAGTCTTTCAACACGAGGAAACACACACTAAGAAAATCAGTTCAGTAGAGAAGCCTGAAAACGTTACTACCACTGTAGTAGGAACAACGATCTGGCGAAGAGTGGATGAAGAACCGGAATAGATATACTGCAGGCTGATGAGCTTGATGGAAGGCAGGTGTGTATAATCAGACTGTAACCAGGAGCGTCCAGGAAGCAGCGCCACGCCACACAGACAGAGAGACAGACAAGGGAGCACAGGTGACACAGGGGAGGGGGAGCACAAGGCAACATAAGGGAAAACTAGAGATATGGCAGTAGCCATGACAGTCTTTCTGTCATTGAGTTGGATGCATAGTGCGTTTCAATGCAGACTCCTCAGAAAATAGTTTCAGTGAAATATTGCTATTAGACTGAGCTTTATATAACCAAGTAGGAAAACACACAGTGTATCTTATAGTGTCTGGCCACTGTCCTTTGCAATCACAGTCATTACTATGGAGCTAGAGCAGTGTTGACCACCACGGCATATTCAGTTTCCTCCCATCAACATGAGCAGATGGCTTCTGTCAGGAGGTTTCCAAGAACATGTGTTTTAATTGTCCATCCATGTGGAAGCTTTTTCTTTTTTTAAACCCTTTTGACCACCTTTTCCCTTAAATAATCCATGTTAAGTGGCCAGGGATGAGACTAGATCATTAAAGCATTAAGTTTTTAGCAACCCCCATGCTTCTCTCTCTGCCTCTATTAGGCATGGACAGCGTGTACTTTGCACTCATGCATATATACACAATACCTTTATGTATTTAGAATGTGTACAGTATGAGTGTGAACATATACAATCTTTTGCTCCAGTCTTTATTTTTACCACATACATACCCCTGTAAGCCCATACTGTTTAGCCAGCAGATTGTGCTGATATGGGTGTCCACGATCCAAGGATTAGTTGTGCAGAGGCTGAGATAAAGGTCATAATTTATGTGGTGACATCACCCTGGTGTCTCATTAATGAGAATTTTGTTTTGGAAATCATGTAGCTAACGGGGAAACACAAAGGAGAACAAATCAATTTCAAGATCAATTTTTCTGTACAAAATTTGTAAAACTCAGATTTGCAAAAACACCAACAAGCACACTCACTTGCATGCGCTGTGCTGGGGTGCATCGGTCCGATCAGTACAAAAGTGTTTTGCAAGACAGAACCACCCACACATGACACTTTCTGGCAGATTTTCATTTATTTTTTTTACCAGAAGTTGCTTTGCCTCATAAATAAACTTCTTTCTACCTTTTTTTGTTGACCTGACTGTATTTTATTCCAGTGCTATATTGTAGATTTGTCCCTGTCTGCTACGCCTCTCTAGAATAGTCAGCGAATGTTTATTCATCTATAAAAGACAGGCTTCTCCCTTCCTCTCAAGCCCCGCTGCTCCTCTCTTGTTTGTTTGTTCTTCCGGTCCCCTCTAGCACAAGGGTCAACTTGAGTCATGTACATACTTTTTGCTGGCTCTTAAATAACAGTCTCGGCTGAGAGAAGAGAGGCAATATCTGCAGCCTGAGTCTTATTGCATTAAAGATGCAGCTTATTGCATTACTGTCCTGCTGTGTGAGGCCAGGGCCCCCCTACAGATCGTTTTTAAGTCCAATTTTTTATGGAGTGTAACCTCTGCTTTGCTCCACATGAATTTAACTGAATTTCAGATGAAAACATATCAGTAGTTTGTACAATATCTCCCAACACTGAGCATCTGCTCTATATGGGTGTGCTCGTATGTACATGTTGACAGGTCGGGGTCTTGAAGCATTGATTCAGAGACAGGCTGCTGACTAATTCCTCACACAAAGAGGTCAGAAGTACCACTCTGCTCTCTGGTGTCCATAACAACAGCCTGGGAGAGTGTTAGACAAAATGGATACTGACAGAGGAGAGAAGGAGGAGAGCTGACTGAGCTTACTGGGCCTCAGAGCTAGGATTAACCTCTTTGCCCTTGTCTGTGCAGGGCATGAGCAGGCGTGAGAGGAGCGATGCGTAGTGGGGCCGAAAGGGTGAGTGGACATGATGTGCAAAGCAAGAAGTGGGGAATCAAAGATGGGGGGACAGAAATGCAGTTGGGAGAGGAAGAGAAAAGACAGAGAAACACATTTCAAAGAAATGAGTGTTCTAAACTAACGGTCCTGCAGGCTGAGGCCGTGGCCTCTCTGTGTGCAAAAATTCATATATTCAGAATTCTACACTTACACACTTCTGTGCAAGTTCAACTTTTACTCTGCTTTAAACTAGAGGGGCCATCAGCAGGGCCAGTGGCTCATAAAGAACAAAGAAAGGGCTGTCCTCCATCTCCACATATTCTGATTAAAATCTAGTTTGCTTTAGTTGCGTTAGTTATGTTAGTTTGGTTTCCAGTAACAAAAGGGATGTTGCTGGTAGAACCCACCCAAAGGTTAAGTTAAATCTGATGGGTCACACAATGATAAATAGGATGGGTGAGATTCAAAAACATTTTTCTTCTACATAAAATGTTTTCTTTTTCTGACTTCTTTATAATAATTCCAATTTTCTTGTGAAATACCGGATCTTTTTAGCCTTTCAGGCTTTAAAGCAAGACTGTGCCACTTTTGAAAACAGAAATAATGCAGTCTTCTGCTTCATATGAGATGTTGAATTTATAAACAGTAAAATGAACCATTGCTCAATTCAGTACACTCAGTATGACCGGTAGCTAATGGTGGCCAATGTTGGCTAACTTTAGATGTGTATTGGTGCATATTGCCAACTCAGTTCGCTAACTTGATGATTCTTCTTCACTTTATTCTTTAATTGTCACTTGTGGCCACGGTGCTGTTCAGTTACATAGTCTGGCTTTAAAAGAAACAATTTGTGAAGGGAAAATCACTTTGTTTGAACTGCTCACCATTCATAGACATATTAAACCTGAGACCTGTGCCATTAAGCACACTTTCTTTATGCAATAAGATCTGCAGCAAAATCTGACCTGTTTGTACATTATGTCAAATGCACTGCACAGCTCTCACTCCTGGCCTGTTTACTCAATCACTGGGTGACACACAGGAAGTACAGCTAATTGGAGGTTCAAACAAGGGCTGATATTTTGTCACTTAGTTTAAAAGTCTATTAAAACTTCATAACAATGAAGGATATAACCGTTTGGAGTTTTCATTACCTGCGCTCGTTATTGATCCTGTTAGCTCTTCACAACAATTAGGAGCAAAATAAATTCAGCTCATTGGATTACTCGAATATGATCACATTATTGCTTTCTTCAGTCACAACACAGCCAAAGCCTGGAGCAACGTCAATGGTGCTTTTTGTTTTTTTGTTTTGTGTACTGACCTCCACAAAATGCCCATGAGATACTGAGTTCAAAAGAGCCGCTAAATTCTTATCAACACTAAAACTCTCCTCGAATAGCAGGGGTGGGAATAGCTAAAAAGACTCCTCAGGTCTCCTGGTTGGTTATGAATTAGATATCAAGGCTCACACACTGCCAGTTCTTTACCAAACCCAACCATGGGGTTGCTAAGATTAGAAGTGTGTGTTTATGTGGTAAGAACAGTGATCAATGCACTGACTAACACAAAGAGCCATATACTGCAGACAGATATGTTTTTATTCTTCTGTTGTCTTCTGTTCATGCTCGGTTCTGTGTGTTTGTATTCAGTTCTCTGTGTGGGTGAGTACATTTAGGAGGACACCATGGAAGAAAAAGCAGGTGGGATTGGAGGAGTTTGGGGGACTTAGGCTGGAGCATGTCTTGGTTTGTGTGTGTTGTTTTAGCCCAGCTCAGAAAAACAAACTGAGAGCAAAAAGAAGAGAAGAGAAGAAAATGGAAAGAAAAAGAAGAGAATATGGGGCATTAATATCAGGAAAAGTAAGGACAGCAGAGGAAGGTTTAGGTTGGAACCGGGAGTCTGGTGCATCCCATGTGCTTAATGGTTGACTGATCAACGAGCTGGTGTAATTAATACCAAGGAACAGGGATGAAATATTGATTAGGGTCTTACATACAGCCTCTTACTTTGATTCTGTCTCCTCCTGTCTTTTTTTTCTTGTAATTTTCTCTTTTAGAACAAATGCTATCCTTGTCCAATCGATTGTCACAAATTAGGTGTAACAATTGCTTCGAAATCTTCAAAGGAATAAGAAATAATAAAAAATGTTGTCTTTTCATTTCACAATACAATGTTGGGCGCTACCATTTCAAACAAGGCAACTTTAGCAGCACGTTGCTTCCTATGATGAATATTGCCGTGGGGTTATTATATGACAGATCACTCGCTGCTTTTTCACTGTATGCCCTTGCTTCCCTCTCTTTCTATCGGAAGTTGTTGAAATATTAGATATTTGCACATGCGCCTGCTGCATGGTATACAAGCCGCTCTTGCTTCCTCATCTAGCAAGAAGTTTGATGGCTTTGCAGAACGCCAGTGGCCCGTAAACACTTGGCCCTTGGGATGAAGGCAGCTCTATAATGTTGCAATGCCTCTTCCTGCACACAGAAGGTTATTGTACTGTACAACTAATGTGCAGTGCTTAGACAGCGAAACGTACGGAATGATTATTTTGATCCCCAAGTCTTCTTGACTGAAACTACCCTTGCCCTTCTTGCTTACACCCTGACTCCATTACCTATTGATTACCTATTGATTTCCTCTCCTCAGAAATGCTCAGCAAGGTCAGAGAAACCTTTGAAGTCCTTAGCTGTCTCTATTCTTTGTCGGCCTGTATTCTCTCCCGCTCACTCTCCCCTGTTTTCTTTCTTATTAGTCTCTTCCTTCAGTCTTCCTCCTCACCCTGTTAATCATGCATGCCCATCACAACCATGCATACCTGTGCCGAACAAGTTATTCTGTTCTCTGGGGAACCGAGGAGAGGGAGAAAAGGGGAGAAGTGTGGAGAAGGGCATAGAGGTGCATATTGGGGAAGAGCAAAGCATACTGCATCTACAGCAGGAGTTATGCTGTCGGATTCAGCCTGACATGAATGCTGAAGCCACGGGGGAGATAAAGACAGGGGAGAAGAGAAAACAGTAGTATTCTGTTTCATCTTCATGTTAGATTATCTAATGATTTACTCTCAAATCCCAAATATGCCATGGTGCAAAACTCCCTGGCCTGGATTTGAACTTTGTTTTCTTTTAGAAATATTTGAGATTTTTTTTTGCTGTTGTTTTAAATAAACATGAAAATAAAACAAAAGTATGGATGTTTGGAGAAAGCACAGTACAGTTTTCTCAATTAAAAAATTTAGGCACATCTCAAAATAGGCACCTCAGTATGGCGTGTGTGCGTGCCTGTGGTTGTATAGGAGACAGTAAAACAGAGAGAGAGGGGGCATGTGTGAGTGTGTGTTTTTGTTTGTGTGTCCTCCAACTGTGCTTTTCAGCCACATTTTTCTGCTAGTGATAGTCTTACCTCAAGGAATCAGCTCGACTGCTAACCTCATTCGTTTTCATTTGTGCTGCTCAGCTGAACACTGGAACTAAGTTTGGAAGCCATCCAACACCCTGCCTGCTTTTTGTAAACAACTTCTACAAAGGCTTAGAGGAGAGAACGAAAATTTGGCATGGAATTAAAGCACTTCAAACCAAGAAACAGAGTGATGACAGAAAGGATGAAGACTGGATGAAATTGATGGTTATAGGTTGCAGAGTAAGGCAAAGGTGCTGAAATGAATCAGCACTACCTGGATCAACAGCAGTATTTGGATTTGAACGGTAAAAGTGCCAGACCTGGAATAAAACAAGACATTTTCAAAGGATTATCACAGGAAGCTTTTTTTACCATCTCTTCCACCCACAATTTGCTCCTTCTAATTAATTTTTCGTCTTCTTGCTCTGAAAACTGCTCAGGTCAGGCTATAAAGGGCCATGCATCCCCCAAAATACAGCTAAGCACATTAGCTCTATCCTTCCAACTAGCACTGTCTCTCCCACCCACGAATCTCCCTTCATGAGCTTGCCCTTCATCTGACTTTTGAGCTAATTTGGTACACAAACACTGGGTCCGAGGAATCCTGCCAGCAGTAGAAGTGGTAATGAGGATTCGGATGAGGGAGGAAGTGAATGAGGAATCTCAGAGCAATAACAGAGCTGTCCTTCTAGCCAAGCCCGCCGAGCAAATGGTAAAAAAAAAAAGCAGTCAACATCCATGGCCATGCAGAGAAGAAGAAAGACATTTTATGTCTCCACAAGAGCAGAACATATGTTCTTTATTTCCCACAACAGGAAAAAACCAAAATAGTCTAGAAACAGAAAAGAAAATTACATAAATAAAACTATAGACTTAAGGATGATACTGCCTTTGTTTGTGGCCAGATTCATTTCAATGTATCCCTCCCCAGCAGCGTGTTTTTGTATCTTTTCTTTTATGTGTTGCTACAGCTGGAAGCCATGTCTGTTTTTCTCCCTGGACTCTAATGAATGTGATATACCATGCAAAATGAGCTTTGGGTGGTTAGGGCTCTGCTCTGCTCTGCTGTCCAGGTAAACAAAGGCTTCCCAGACTATAGACACAGAGATTGGGCTCTATCCCAGCTTTCTCCCACATTCAGCGGATTACATTTCATCCTGGAGACGGGCTCTCCAAACCCTCGTGGTTGTTTTGCCTCGCCCTCCCCACTCGCTACACATAATCGCAGCAGCTTGAAAGAGCTCATAAATCAGCCTACCACAATATATTGTAGAGGGGAAAAATGTGCACCCCTGGCATTTCAGATGGCACGACGCCAACCTATGAGCAGGCCAATTCCACCCTTTGTATTCAGCAGAGAGAAAAAACAGAAAGACTGTTTGGTGGCTTGCTTTGAGATGTCTAGTATGCCCACTCACTCTCCCCCTCCCTGTGTGTGGGTTGTTCCATCCTTTTGTTGTTCTGTAGTGTTTAAAATGTTTATAATGCTGTTCCTTCACTGGCATTAACTTCTAGTCTTATTTAACTAGTATCATAACAATGTCTTAGCTGTAATTGGTGGCTTTTCCTTTCTCTGTCTCCAACAAGGACGATTAACAGGAGTAGCTATCACACAAAGCCAAATTTACAAGTTTAAGCTTTTGTATTATAATGCAAATTACTGGAAGGGAATGATCCATGAGTAGTTTAACAAAGGTCTGAGAGAGGATACTGTATTTCACACAGACGTGGCTCATTATTATAAACTGTTAATAGCGATGGCTGTACTGTAATGTCTTTTTTTGTTGCCATCAGGCTTTAAAATTCAAACATCACAGTGATCGAGCTAAATCAATGTCTTTTATTTTCTGCCTTTGCCTGCATCTACCTGCTATCTTATTTTTCTCCTTCTGCCAGGGAAGATCAATGTGTTTGAGTTAAAACTAGAGGTTAGTGCTAAATGGCGGTTGCCAGGCATTGATGTTCTGCAGGCTTGTCACTCAGTTTCAGGCCTGTCCTGAGAGATAAGACCTGTGGCCTGCTTAGGCTGATCAGTGGCAGTATCCATACAAACACTCTCCCACACGATTTGCTCTCTTTTGTCTTTGTCATTAACAAGTGAGGGAACATCAACTGTAGGAGGCGTGGCGTCGTGGCTACGTAGTGTGTGGGTCAGGGGACATGGGGGAGACTGACTGACACTCATTAGAGTCTTTTTTTTGTATAAATTTAATGACGTAGATAAGTCCCAACCGGTCGACTCTACGTCAGCATTGGCCTCGCAGGTTCAGGGCTGATTTAAAACAGTAGATGGCGTGTTGAGCCATTTTCAATCCATGAAATGCAGACTTTTATAAATTTGGCCAGACATGTCAATATTAACACCAGCATAGATGTGTTTCATCACAGTACAGTCATATCATTTAGTTTACAGCTCAGATATGTTTAAGTGTGCAGTACCTTTAACTTGTTTTCTTCTGCTATCAGTAATTTGCATAATACAATAAGCATTACAGAACAAAATGAGCTGAGTAATTAATTGATCTACAACAAAGCAGGTGTTTGACTGTTTGAACCTTATAAAATGGTTAATGGTTGAATGGTTTGCTGTTTTAATTTTAGAACACACAGTTGTGTCTGTTACGTTATTACCATACACATTTTTTAAAAACATTGGTGGGCCCCTCTCTTCCCTTGTGCATCACAGCCAGGGCTAATTCTGTCATAAAAAGTGTCATAAAATAGTGCTTTGAATATTGCTGCATCATCTCCACATCACCCAGAAACTAATCCATTGTTCTTCTTTCCACCACTTCCCCCAACCGTCCATCTGTCCTTAGCTAAGGTCAAGTCAAAGTGCGCCCCTACATTCTTCGCCTGCGCTAATGGTGTCCACTGCATCATCGGACGCTTCCACTGTAACGGCTTCAGTGACTGTCCTGACGGGAGTGACGAGGAGAACTGCAGTGAGTCTCACACGACAACCAATTCCAACAATAGCAATCTGTCCCGTGACATAGCCACAAGAAGTCGTAGTCTGTTCAATGATGTACTGTCCCCCAGTCTTACCAGTTTATACTGCAGCTACTGTACTGGTCATATAACCAGTGGTATGTTGAGTACTGCAAGTACAAATATTCTTGTAAAATCTGAGCAAAGTATTAAAGGGACAGTCCAGCAGTTTTACTTTTACGTCTTCTGTGGCTCTGGAGGAGATTTTTTCAACTCTGAGAAAATAACTCTGATGATGTCATAGTGATGTCATTATAGCAGAAGGCCTGAAATACAAACTGGGGGTGTGGAGTTTGAACAATGTAGGCATTAACCAGGCAGAGAGAGGTCTAACAAAATGATGCTATTGGTTGCATTATGGGAAATGCAGGAAGTGCTTTTGGAGCTTGATCCACACTAAGAAATAAAAATAAGAATACCCCGGCCTCTGTTGTTTCAATTCAATTTTTTTTGGGTGCCACAACATTATGGAAGTGCAGTACTAAACCTCTGGAGTACCCCTTTAAGAAGAGGAAATATGCTTCATCAATGAACTACAAAAGAAAAAACCCTAGACAATCTTGCACATAGTTTAAATGGGCCAGTTCAAAATAATGAGAGAAAAAAACAACACTTAGTGAGAAAAGTGCTTTAATTTATGTAATTTAGGTAATTAGACAAATAAAGATGGGCAACTAAGATAACAGTGGCCACACTTCTGTACGCCTTTCAAACGTTTGTCTCTTTTTCTCTCTTCTACCATCCTTCTCCACTGTGAACAAAAAAATGAGAAGACCTTGCTTATAAAACTGAGCTGACATCCCAACCTCCATCTTTGGATTCATTTTTAAAAGCAGTGATCTCTGTGTTTTTCCAGAGGCACAGCGCGCACATGATCATCATGTATCTGTTGCATTTTTTAGAGTTGGTTTTGAACAGTGGGGGCAGGTGTGGTCAGATATTGCCAATAGAATTTTTTTTCCCAACCTTGTTACTTTTGTTCTGCTTTAGTTTTTGTAATGCCAGAACAGTATTGTTCATACTTTGTACGAGCAAGTATAAAGCAGCCAGAGGAAAATTCTTTTATAAAGAATTCAACTTCTGCGCTGTTGCTGTCCCCTCCACTGACTATCCTGCATTTAGAGCAGATAATAGTAGTGGTATCAGGTATAATTTGCAGTTGTAGCAAATTCTGTTAACTTTTCAAAAAAGTTTGAGTCATCTTTATTTGTTTGCATTGCTTGTAACTCCTGACTCTGCACCCCTGGGTCTAGCTTTGCCTTTTAAACAGGTCAATACCCAGGTTGTACTGGCAAGGGGGTGCCAGGATCCAGGTGTAGTCTATACTATCAGGCTTACAGTTTGTCCTCATAGGACCCCATCTCTGCTTTCCCAGTAGGGAGCCTGCATCAAGCCAATCACTCCCTATTGTCAGAGGCAGTGTTCCTAGCCTGCAGGGCCCCATGCTCACAAATCTAATCTAGCCATTTAAATGGAGCTTTGCTCCACTCTCCCAGCACATACTGCGTCATGACTGTGTAATTGTCTGGATCTTCTCACAAGATAATTCTGCCTCATTTTGCAGAAGCTAGATCAAAGACAAAACCAGAACGTGTGCTAAAAGGAAGTGGGCAGGCTTTTGTGAATGTCTTTGAGATTTCTTTTTTTCTATTGATTTTCAGTTTGATTTTTTTCAGACTCCACAGATCACATGCTTTTCTAACTCGGACTGTTTTTAATATTTAATTTCTACTTTGAAAATCCCAGTGAAAATGTGCTAGCCATGTTTTTCTTTTCAATTGAATCAAGTGTTGTAGATGGGGTGGGACCAACAAGTCACAAAAACAACTTCTAACAAATTGCACAAATTAATTCATTTGCTTTTAAACCCTTTGTCGATTTCTCAGGGAACTTTGAAACCTCTCACTGTAACCCTGTTGAACTAACACTTGACCTCTGCCCTGACTCAACCACAGCAGGTAACCCATTGGTGTGCTCGGAGGCTCGCTTCAAGTGTCGAAATGGCCACTGTGTAGACCGCAGCTTCTTGTGTAACGGCCAGGACAACTGTCAGGACAATAGTGACGAGGAGCTCTGCCTAACTACAGCCGGTAAGTCATTAAGTCAAATATATGAAGTGGTCATGTATAAAGAAAAGAAAGAGGAAGTTATTTTTCAAAGTGGAAATGGAACTAGTCACTGAGGATGATTTAGTGTCAAAGGACACTAAATTGAGACGTTCCTGATCCCTCTGATTAGCGTTTAACTCACACTTTTCAAACTGTTTTTATTGTTTAACTGACCAACATTTCACCAAAATTCAAAATACAGAAAAAGGCAACAGGCGATGAAACACAAAGAAACTGAAATTACTCCTGTGAGCACATTGAACGGCTTCAGCAGCAAACTCTGAAAGGATGCAGCAAAATCAATCACAAAGCTACAACCAGAACATGTAAAGTAGGAGTTTTTGGATTAACAGGGTGCTTAATGGACACAGTTATAGCTTACATACATATATGATGTGTAAAAATATATACTATTATACTATAGTCTGAAATAAACATTCACTTTACAGAAGTAGATAGCTCGTGGATACAATGTGCAGATTTAGGGATGTGAATTAGGGGCTGTTCACTCCAGATGGAGGGACCATATGTGCAACAAAAACTGATATGTGTATTGATGTCTGTTCATTATCTTTCAAATAAACAACACTTTTTGAAGGAGTATATTATACAAACTAGAAAACTGTGTCTAAGATATGTACCAGTAACAGGTTTACTGCACGACACATATATGATTTGGTTAGTCTTATGAGATGGAAGAGTAAATAACTTGCAGAATTAAAGCACTGACTGTGAAAATGTCTTTAAAAACTGAATGTTCAAAAAAGTCTTTAAATAGTAATCTCTATCTTCATGCACTTCGTTCAGAGTTCATTCACGGCAGCAACACAAATGTGGACGATTTAAAGATCACTGTCACTTTCATCTGTTTCACTTTCAAATATTGGCAGTGAACTTTGCAGCAGTTTTCAGAACAGGTGGAAGATTGTAGACAGTATTTAGCTTTTCTATTAAAATGGATAAAATGATGATAGATGAGTAGGAAGATTCTGTCACTCAATATATCACATCTTCTGATATTTCTGAAAACATCACTTAGGAAATGTATTCTGCAGTCTGTGCTTCATAAAGATACAGCGAAGCCACTGACAGATTCAACTTCATGCCAAGAAGACATGAGCTGCTGCGATTTTGTTCTCCCAACTTTGACGAACATTCCTCACAATGCCTGTTTAACACACAAAAACACACCGTGGCATCATCAGTGTAATGTTGTGAAATACCATGATATTCATGACATTGTGCATTGTGCACTTTGCATTGCAACACAAATAGCAGTAGTATCATCCCTGACAGTGAGTCTGATGTCTTCTGGTGTAGAATGTCTTATTCACCAGCAGGTACCACTTACATCTGGCATACCATTGCTTATCCACTTCTCACAGGCACAACAGTCAGCTTCTGTCAACACTTCAGCTGTACTTCCACTGGCAAGCCAACATGATTTCTGCCAGCATATGTGCATATAAACCCAGGCAACCAAATATGGACTACTGTCAGTGTTCTTTCTTTTGTTAAAAAAGAAAAATCCTGTGTATCCCAATCCTTCTGTCCACATGCTGCTGTCACATTGATTTACTCAGTAGGAAAAGAAATTGTCTGTCAGAAATAACAAAACTGAAAACAGGCTAAATGCAGAGTACAAAAAACAAAAGTATACGATAACCTGTCAGCATCTATAGCCCACAAGACAGTAATGTTATTGCCAATACTGAGATAGGCAAAGTCAGCAGAAACTTGATCAAAACTCAAGAGGCGAAACATGTCTGATAAACAGGGACGGAGCTCTGCGGCAGTGGCACATTAGACTTCACAATATGAAGACAGTAAATCCTGGTGAAACTGTTCAACACCATTTATTCTCTAAAATAAAATAAAACAGTTTTTCCTCGGCTGTGAAAAATGGCTCTGATCTGACACTATTTACAAACCACAGATCGGATAATGGTTGCAGGAGATAATTATTCTGCTTCTTATAATTTAGCCTAATGTATTACCTCACAAATCAAAATTTGATATGCTAACATAAGTCAGTCTATTTTTTATTTTGCCTAATAAGTGAAGCTGATTTATACCTTTTATTTTTACCTGTGTGTGTGTTTGCGAGGGAGACAGAGAGAGAGTCCATCCATCATTACAAGCCCATCCTTTTGAGACTGAATGCAGAGCCACAGAATGCTGAATAGAACTGTATAGTGATGCAGAAATATTGATTGATATCTGTGTCTACTGCACTCAATTTCCTTGTTGACAAGTGAACAATACCAACTCCAGTGCTGGCTGGCAGAATGTAGCTGCGTCTCGTTATGGCGCCTGAGACATTAGATCTCAGAACGCAGTCTTCACAACAAATACTGGATACTGTGTGAAGAGTTGAAATGATCACACAGCTCACAGAAAACCTGATATTGGATGAGTTTGAAAAATGTTTGCTCATGTTAAATGCAATTAATAATCAAGGGAGACATAATTACCTGGTAGAATACATTTAAAATCTATCACAACTCAGATACATTATATCATAGAATCTTTTTGCACCTCAATATGGGCTCAGTGAAGATCTAAGGAGTGCTTTATGATATATAATATTGCCAGCCCTGAGTACAATTATTCTACTCCATTTCCTACAAAAAGAAAGTGTTCTGCCTAGCAGCAGTTTTATTAAAAGGCCTGCTATGGTTGACTGAGAGGCTTCTCAGACTGCTTCCATCTCTGAAATGTTTTTAAGTGTCTAGTGATAGAGTACCACATTTTATCTATTTCACATTTTATCCTATCATACAAATGCCAGATTTTACAACTTTTCTGCAGAGTAGTTTTGCATGTTTTTACTTCAGCTTCCACAGAATGTACCAGTGCCACCTACCTCTAACCAGAGTGTGTTTGGAAGTGTTGCTATATTCCCAAAGACTCCCTGTCAGCACTGATTTTATAGTAGTATTTGTATGTATGGAGCGCAAATGACCTAAATGTTCTCCCGCTTATTTTGCCATTGAAAACTTGTGTAGCGCCGCGTAAAGTACAAGTGTTAAGAAGTTGCGAGCGCCGTGTTGTTGTGACCTTCACAACAGATCAGGGAAGAGCAGCCCGGGTTTTTTTTCTTTTGGTTTATTTATTTATTTATTTTTATCATCACTCTCTGTGCTTTGGAGGGAGTGAAGGCATCGCCGCGGTTTGACTCTGCATTTTTTCCCTGTGTGCATTCACACACACATACATGCGCACACACATACTCACCTTACATTCTGCTCTGACTTTGCCTCTCTCTATAATAAGCACAGACCTGCAGGTGACAGATAAGGCATACAATATCCGCTCTAAACCACCTGAGCACAGCATCTCCTTCCTCACTTTCTCTCCCATACCTCTCCCTCCTCTTCTTGCTTGCCCATAATTACTTGCTTCAGTGTCTCCACATTTGGTTCCTTGATTTGAATAGTCTAGTGAGAGATCAGTACGCAGCCTGTCAGCGGACAGATCATCGTGGTGTATAGAGTAGCGTTTGGTTATCCTGCCCTAGAGGTGTCAAATAATTAGATCTACAGAAGCAGCACCATCCTCCTAGCTGTTTTATGCCTCCAGTGTTTTTATTTCCCATCAGAGTGATTTTAAACAATTTAGCAGAGTTACAAACAGACAGAGCAATAACAGTTTTATTTGATGGGTAATTGATTTTTGGAATAGCAGAGAGGTGGCAAAGTGGCAAACAGTGCAATCTAACAATACACAGTGTTCTATAAATGCATTGGTGCAGTCACACAGTGAGATAGAAGGAGTGGGATGGGAAGTCTGTAACGGATAACAGAGATAAAGAAATGGAAAGCACACGACATAAACATAATATAGTGAACCAGAAAGGGAGTTGCGAGTAGCAATGAATAGCAATGGGCAGGAAGATGGAGGTGAGCAAAGAGAGACAGGCAATTTGGTAGAGAAAGGCAGGGATTTGGATGGAACTGAGTGAGGGGTAGCGATAAGCCGGAGAGGATGAGAGCAGCATCCACCTCAAGTCAAGCCCCGAGGCCGAGCAGTGTAACTCAGGAAACAGAAATGACATGAAAGCTAGTTTTGCAAAGCTGAGCTTCTCGTTTCTCTCTCCCCTGTCTGCTTATAGCAGGGGATAAAGCATGCAGTGATGGAGCGCATGTTTGCCCCTGCAACGAATTGTTGTTGAAACACCACCGCAGGGCACACAGGACATGGCCAGATGCTGGGGGAGCCATCGCTGAGAACAAGCGAGCCACTCTGCATATCCAAGGAAGCATGTGCAAGTCTCACACATAGTCACACACACACACACACACACACACACACACAAAGAGTCACAGTGCATCTCATAGTAATAATATTTATATATACTCAAAGTAATATTTAATTGCAAAAAATAACTCTGCAACCTCCAGAAGAATCATTCTGAAGGTCGTGGCATTGACAAGTTTAAAGACTCGGTATAAAAGTGATGAGCACAGAAGTACGCTTTTTTAAAAGTGGTTGAAAATCCCCTTAGAGTCGTTTAAGAAAAGTAATTTATTTAAAATGCACACATCAGCATCTCTCATTACGCATTAATTAACACAAGTAGACAAAGAGTATCAGATGGCGTGGTGACTGTGGCAGACTGTGATAGTGATTCATTCTCACATCTCCGCTATCTCAAAGAAGCTTCATCTTGGCGTTTTTCTTAACTGAAGTTGTTCTGAGAGAGAAAAAGTAACAGAGTGAGGGGAAGTGTTAGTGGTGTGACGGTAGGAACAGAGGGCCAGAGGACAGTTTCAGGGCTTCAAAAGCTCTCAATGGCTTTGTGTGTTTTCGAAGATAAGGTATGCTTTGTGTGGTCACAAGCTTCAATGGCGTTTGTTTTGGTTGCGTATGTGCATGTGTTTCAATGTGCATTTGTTCTTTCAGTGGACAACACACACATAAGTCCAGATTTTGTTATGTTCTTGTACATAAAACCCATGTGAGGCTGTGACAGTAAAGCTCTATAATCCTGCATTAAGTGTTAGGATGTACTGTAGCTTTCCAACATCACATGAGGAAGGTGAAGATTTATGCTTTCACTGCTACATTTCCTCTAGACTATTTATTTTAATATCAGTGCAATAATTGGACAAATAATGGGCAAATAAATCCTTAAACTCATGAAGACTGCACCGCCTCTGGCTCACCAACACTGCGAAAGCATCAATTAGGCTTCTTCGAACAGAAGGGGCAACATCAATTCTGCAGGGCAAAATGGTTCAGAAATGTTGACATTCAGGACACATGTTGGAATACATTTGCACTATTTGCTGGATAAATCTGTTTACATGTGATTTAACTTACAATGCATTGTAAACAAAATTGTGTATAGTCTTTCTGCTCAAGGGTGTCTTGTATCACTCTTAAAATGAAGGAATCACACCCAAGAGTGGGCCTTTGTTTACACGTGTTCTGTATAGTATGCATGTTTTGTAATGTCCAGACTCCTATGGAGATAGGCAGTAAGTCCTTCATCAAACTAAAGAATGCTCATGCAAACTATCCTGTATGGTCCATTAAGTATAACTGTCACAAGTTGTTGTATTATGGTTTTTACCAGTGACCCCATCAGAGTAATTATTGGTCTACAGATCCTCAGGGAACTGTCAGTCAGAGTGAGATGTTGGGCAGCAAGCTGACAATTAACATTAGTCTGCTACATGAGTTTACTGTCACCCTTGACCCTGATTGGTTTGATGAAAATTAAGCCAGCAAGTCTTTTTTGGAGAACATGACTATGTATTATTAAACTTGCCAGTTTCTTTTGTACATTTTAATAAGCCTTTCAGCAAGACTCACTTGTTTCACAGTGCTTGTCAAAGGAATGTGGCTTATTGTAACAACGTCTGTCCAACTAAAACATTAATATGATCATAAGCTTTATTTCGGCCACCATCGCCACACATCCAATAACCCTCTCTATTCCCACAGACAGTACAAAGTTTTAACCTTCTGGTTTGTGTGTGGAGTGATGTTCTCTCAGAAGTCAAATCTTCTTCCCTCATTTTAAACTCCAGGGATGCTCTCCTCCCACAGAGAGTAATCTGCAGCTTTCTATTTGTTATATCCTCCTAAGGCTGCGTAAGAACTACTCCATAGATCCACGAGCACTACATCTGCTGTTTTGCATAAGCACTATGTATTCAAGAACCTGTCTTCACAGCCCTGCCATTTACAGGGCCAATAAACACCAGTAATTCAGACGGGGCTGTATATGCAGTGACTGTCTGCTGACATCTAGCAGTAACTCCTGCCTCTCCATTAGCGTCGCCAGTAAACTAGACATTAATATATTGTGTCAGTCTGATATATAAAGAACAAAGAATGTCAGAGTGATTAAAAGTCCCTCAGTCTGTATTCACTGTTGGTATCCTTTTAACTTGCTAATAGCTTCTCACACAGCCACGTCTCCCCCCCATTGATTGCTGCCAGACTTTGGGCCAGAATAATATAGGTGCTATAGATTAAAATGACAAGTTAATCCATGTGCAATTTTTGTGGTAGAGACGTGTGTGACGCTGAGATGTTGGTCTGCTCATGCCCCTCGTCAGTAGCACTCAGAGCACTGGCAGAGAGAGAAAGGTGTGGGAGGGAGCGTGAAATGGCGTAGGGGAATATAATGGCAGTAGACTGAGGTGTGGGAGGGGAACGTAATAGTGCCACTTTATCAGAGCCAACACACACTTCACAGGCACAAATATAGGGAAGTTGCACATGTCACCGCCCATGGATTTGAACTCTGGAAAAGCTTCAGGTTTTTGCTTTTGTTAGCCTAAAGCATGTTCACAAAGCAGTGTTGAGGGGCTCTCGGCTGTTGGTCTGCAGGAGAGAAAGGCCAAGCAGTTGGCAAGATGCTGTTAGCTGCTGCTGGCAACGTTGAACTGAGAGGGTTCAGCTTCCTATTTCAGTCATTTAAATTGTAGGAAAAAATTTGTTATCCAGAACAGTAAGAGTGCATTTTCAATTGGTAGGTCTGGCAGCAGCATTTAGCATCTATACTGTTGTTATCTGTGGGCTCTTATGTGGAAATGAATACCACAGTTCACCTACCCATCTGTTGTATACATCCTGCTTTAGTAAACTGTGTTCTCTTTATCTGAGAATATATCTGCACTTGTCGCATCTTTCATTCCTTGTCATCCCTTCCCTCCCCCTGTCCCACTCACCAAGGCTAAGCATCAGTCTTTTCAGAGCTCCTGTTTAAGGGCCTCGATGCCATTGGCTATGGTCACACAGGAGGGTCACTCGCGGGACCAGAGTCTGCATGAATCATCCCTGTCCTTGAATCATTTCCAGTCAGCCATTGCTGTTCAGGCTCCTGTAAATTAACAACCTTTCCCTCCTAAACCTATCCTCATTCAGTCACCATGGTGATGGTGGTCAAGTGACGACCTGCACCCACACGCTAGTGGAGGAATTTCAGTCTGAACAATAGGTCTACTGTTGCTATTGGGTATACTTGTACTTAGAACGAGGGTGCTTTTTTTGTTTGCGTGTATCCATGTGTTGTGGGTGCACTAGTGATTTTTTCCTATAACTTCTTGTTGCCATTCTTACTACGCTTCTACTTGAATAGCTTTTTGGATGGATGAGTCAGAGGAAAGTTCAGGTTTGCCATTAAGAGATAATATAGCACAGGTGTCAATCTCTGATTGAGTTGGCTTGGTCCGTGATGGCCATGCACCAGCCAAAAACATTGAATCATAGTGAATGATCTGATTTAGAACCATTAGATTACTTAAGTAACACTATAAAATGTAAAACGTCAAAAAGGACAAAAACAAGCTCATTAGCTCACTGATTTGTGCTTCTCTGATCATCACATTTGCATCAGAGTGTGTTAAGCCTGGCCTCAACTGCAACATTTCCCTGCTCCATCGACACTTGGCTTGAAAGACGTGCCCCTCTCTGGCCCCTCAGTACACAGTCATTGGTTGGCTGACAGCAGAAAGGAGGTGAGATCACCATGTAAAGTGTGCTTGAATGGGGCTTCGTCCCTCTAAGTCTTTTCTTTCCATCTCTGCGTCTAAATCATTTCAGTCTTTTACAGTACCTCCACTCTTTTCACAGTACACTAGCTATTTAAAAAAAGTCTGCATTGTGCAAACTTCAATGAGGCTCACAAGGCCATTATCTTTCTCGAACAATATCACATTAAAGAAAGACCAAGAGGTGCTGAGGCTGCACCAGTACTAGATATTGACTGCTCATTAGTCACCCTGCTTAAGTCCTCAATAGCTGTAAAAGTGGTGGCAGATACTTTGACTGCTTCTTTGCAAAAGTTTAGAGATTATTAATGAAGTCCTTAATAGCTTCAGCATGCAGTTAAAAGAACTGTTTTTGGTATCTCTGAGGAATGTTTCCATAAGTTTGTACAAGACTTTTTTTTTTTTTTTATCTCTGTTGGCTCTTTGGAGCCCAAGAAAAGGGAAAAATGCTGTTTTTGCATTTTTACTGCACTGAGTTAAAATGGAGAAAATGAGGAAACCAGAGCGAGGAGGTGCACTGAATATGATTTAATTCTCTTGGATAGCTTTGATGAATGTTGGAGAAATTTACATTCAGTTCTTTTAAGACATGGTTATGTGCCGAGAGCTCAATATAATGCCCCCCCCCACAATATACCATATTATCTTTTCTTCCGGGACGTCTAATGCACCAATACATAAGTACCAGAGTCACTTAGTAAAATTACACAACTCCAGTCTGCTGGAGTAAATCATAGTGTGATACCAGATTTGGCATCACAGTTTTGCAGGGCTGAAAGACTGGCGTATTAAATCAAGCTGAAATATAAATATACAATGGGATCAATCAACACTGGCATCAGGTGCTTCATTGCATCTTATCAAAAGAAGTGGCCCTCTAAATGCCACTCCTCGAGGCTACAAAATCCCACTGACTGGCTTTGGATCACTAAACACATCTTCTAGTCTCATTGCTGAATGCTGTATTACCTTTTCATGGATGACTTCTCCATGACGTGCATTTCTGTATTGGTTACCTGACAGTTACTAATCCGGTGTTAATTATTCCTAAGAGGCAGCATTATCCTCACATGAATCTACTAAAGTGGCAATGGACCGAAATTGTGTGCAGCTATTAGGAGTAAACAGATAGACACCCTTGAGTGATAAATTAGGTGACAGTCAGCTCTCACTATAATGGGCCAGGTTATTTTCTGCAAATGCGTTTTCTGCCAGTACTGTACGTGTGCATTCACCCATGATATGGTTGAGCAGATGGTGTTGCTCGTCAGACAAAGAGTCATGGCAATTCTAAAGGTGTGATAGAGTGCGGATGTGTGTTTGGCTGGTAATAAAGGTGAGGGTGCATGTGTGTTTTGGAGGTTTGAGCGTCCATATATGTGTTTGGTGTGCGTGTATCCATCATGGAAATGCATGAAGAAGGAAGGAAAAAGACAAGTGCCCTGGAGAGAGAAAAGAGAGTGTGAGAGATAGAAATGTGAGAGGACGTTCAGGGAGGGATAGGGGGTAGAATATGGGATGGAGGGGGAAAAAAAGAGCAAAATGTGAGTGTGCAGAGGGTGGAGCGGAAGAGGGAAGGAAAGCACAAGGGAGAGAGTGATACAGAGCAGAGGGAAGCTGATGGAGATGAGGGATTAGGGAGAGTGACAAAGCCATTGTGGAAAATAGATAAAACCCTCTGGATTCATTGTGTAGAAAGACAGGGAATCAAGGGGGGAAGGCAAAGAAGTGAAACAGGGAGATGGAAACAGTAGCTGGGGAAGTGGTCATGGGTGCTGGTAGAGAGAGAAAACCCACCATGGAGAGTAAAGAGAGGAACTGAGTGGAGGAAAAGATGAGTAATTAAGCAGGAAAGAAGGTGTCTGCAGAGATGGGAATAAGCAGGCAGAAACCTGAGAGACAGGTGCAGGAAGCAAAGATAAGAGCAGAACAGAAAGGATGTTGGGAACGGTAAACAACAAAGTGAGTGATCAGGATGAGTGGATTGAAGTTGAGCCAGAGTGGGGAGGTGGGAATGAAACAAAGCAGGGTAGACAAAAAAAAAGAAGAGAAAGTTAGGATGAAAACAGAATGGAGAACAGGCAGGTGAATGATGACAGGAGAGCAGAGGGAGGAGAGAAAAACTACAGGGTATGAGATTTTGAAAGGGGTCATACTTGAAGCTCAGAGATTGCATAGGGGGCCTGGATTAGTCCCTGCATGCAACAGTGGTCTCATTCCTGGTAATTGCTGGATTCTGCACCATCTTTTTCAATTGCTGTCTTCTCTGTCTTTTTCTTATTGCTCTCCCTCCTCTGTCTCTCTGACTCGCTCGGCTCATTTACCATTAACCCATCAACTTTTCTCAGTTTTGGCGTTTGGCTCCCATTTCCACCCTTTTCTCATCACTTCTCTTTACCATTTCACCTCCTCATGCCCCACTGTCTTGTCTCCTCTCATCATGGGCTTTCTCCTCTCGCCTCTGTTCTCTGCTCTTGCTTCCTCTGGCAGTCTGCAGTCGCTTTGTTCAGATGGGTAAGGCTTAAACACAATGCCTGAGATGATAATACCACTCTGTTCCTGCAGCGGTGTTTTTTTTTTGAATTTTTATCCCCTCTAACATCCATCCTTTTTTTTCTCTCTCTTTCTCTGCCTTGCACATTCTTTCTCTCCATGTTGTTCTCATTGTTTGATAGTGTCATATGGACACCCACATGGAGACTGAGAGAGCCAGGGGACAGGGAGAGAAACGCAGCAAGCGAGAGCAAGAGATCCAGTGAACAATAGAAAGAGATTTTTGTGGTGTGTTTCACCTTTGGCCCTTCTCTTAAGCAGCTTTGTGTGGTGGAGAGAATGTGCAAAAAGCAAGGACAAGTGTGCTTGCAGAACAAGTGTGTGTACAGATCTGTGGTACATGCATGTGAGCTGCTACATGACGGCTAGTATAGTCCATCAATGTACATTTGTCCCCTTTTTAATTAGTACTCTATTTTCACCAGTATACTGTAAGCACTTTGTTGCATATCACTTTCACATGTTTTTCTGCTAATGGCTATTCAGTGAACAGTACATGTGTATTATGGACATTATTACAGTTGTGACTAATCTAATATAGGTGGGTTTTAACATAAAGCTGAACATATATGTAGCATTTGAAGCAATGATAAACAGTGATTACTTATCACTGATCAGTATGGCATGACATATATATCATATATTTCGGTCTGCTGTTTTAATAGCCTTACTTACTGCTTGAGTTTCTTATCAGAAAAATACATTGCAGGATTTTCTAAGTCTTAGATAAGCTCGAAGCATGTAGCAATACATGTAGCGCTGATTTCAATTTGCTGCCTTGTGTGAAGCTGTAACCTGGGTTTTGAAAGTGTTCTATTAATACATAAAAGTTTCCAGTAGATCAATTTTGTTACAAAAAGAGGGCAGATAAAATGTTTTGCGTGACGTTTTAGACATGATTAATAGATGAATTCCTAAACAACTTTACATGGTACTCTGAATCACTTATACGCTTTATTGGCTGAGTTTGGAGTTTTACACCCATTCAATTAAAGATATTGAAGTTTCTTTGCTGATGTGCAAATTAACGTTGACCTTTCTAAAACCTCTGGTAGGCTATATTTGAACAGTTTTTGCTGTTTTCATTTTAGTTGTCAGTGGAGCAGAGCCATCATCAGCAACAAAAACAACATAACAACATAAATTTTAGAACACATAAACATAATTGCACCTTGACCATACCACTTGATTTGAGTGTGTTTAGCCACTTGGTTTTGGGCTTTTTATGATAGCTTTAAACTAACGTTGATGTGGCAAGATACGGTGAAAGGCTGTGTTTATGTTTGTGTGTATGTGTTGGAGTATGAGTGTGTGTTATGGAAAGGTACTTGTGGGCGCACTGATTGACATTATTGGGAATTTGCCAGACTTTGGTGGATTGTCAGGGTTGCTGTAGTGCATTCAAAACCGTTTCACACAGTATAAATACTGAGCAAAAAGAACTACAAGTGGCTACCTCTGCTAGGGAATACCAAAATAGAGTGAAATTTCTGCCCTATATGAGAAATTCTTACATAGCTGTCATCCAGATTTGTGGGTTCCAAAACCCAAGACTCATAGCCAATAAGAATCTCAGATGAAAGTATATGAAGATTGAAGGCGGACGACTGCACTCTTTTCCCTCAAACTGCAGGATTATTGCATTTGGAAAAATGACTATCTTTCAAATGTTTAAATAAGACAAAAAAAACATACAGTGTTGCTCCATAGTTGTATAGAGAGCATTCTTTCATGAGGGTTATCTGCCATGGTGCAAATGTTCAACTCCTATTGCCTGTAAAAGCACCTCACACAAGCTATAATGTGTGTTTATTTTCTCATCTTATAGTGAAACACTTCTTTATGCGCCTTTGTTTTGTATGCGCTAAGCTGAGCTATAGAGCGATGTCCTTGTAGGCTACGCACAAGAGATGTGGATGTTTAGTCCAACTGGGTTTATTCCTGCGGGGCGGCTTTCTAGTGATGTTTTATAGTTTCTCAAGGCAGCATGCTCCAGCTCTGACAGTCTACTGGGAAACCTTTTAGCAGTGTTTGTATTCACAGAGATATCATCAAAGTTCAGAGCTGTGATTTACTTTTTACTTTTTATTTTCTCTCCAAGAATGTCGTTAAATATTGTACACCTTCTAAAAAACTTATTTTGCATACAATATACAGTATATTGGTAGTTCACCTTTTAGAAGGCAGTATTCCTTTTTTTAAACTCATATCACCCCCATTAGTTTATAATGATAGTATACTGTTTTATTCTGCTGTTTGGCCATGCTAGCAGTGTGGCTCCAGGCATGGCAGTGTCTGCGGGTCAGTTGGTCTGTGCAACACTGTGGTCCAGAGTAAAATAGCTCAGATGGATTGCCATTAAATTTAGTACAGACATCCATTTTCCCAGAGAATGAATCCTAACTGATTTGGTGATACCCGAACTTTTCATCTAGCATCACCAACAAAATCTCAGTTCAAGGCAGGATAAGAAGGACTCTTTTTTTTCTGTCTTTCTTTCTTACAATGCCTATGTTAGCACGGTATCTTAGCATGCCAGTATGAGCTGTTTTTAAGCTCAGGACAGTGAGGCTCACCAGTCTAACTGCTTAAACTGATCAAAGTAAACCCAAGTCTGACAGTGTACACCTTAGCCTAACTAACTCTTGACCAGTGCCGATGTCCCTCTGTTTTATTCTTATAGAGTTTTGAGTATGTTGTGTGTTCCTTTGTTTTATCTTGATCCCTCAATACAGTAAATTTCACACACGCAAAGGTTAATGGAGGAGCTAATTATTGCCGGAAAAAATGGAATGATGCTGATGAGACAGGCCCAGGGAGGTTGTGAATGGCCAAAATTAAGTATTAAATGTCTAGAAAAACACTGCTTGACACCTGCTAGCACACATCTAAAATCATTTTCCTGTCCAACTGCCTTAAGTTAAAAGTACACTAACTCCAAAAACACACTACTATAAAGACATTATTGATATACTGTATAGTTTTAGCAGTATGGAATTGGGATGCAGCTATACAGTAGTCGTGTTCCTGCTTTTTGTGCCTGTAATTACGTCTGTGAAAGTTGGGCCTCGACACACAAACCTCCCACAGAATGCAACATGATCACACTCTCTAGCACAGTATCATGCGACTCCCTCAGGCTACAGATGATGCATAGCTGGAAGCTGCATTCTTAATTAGATGGGCATAAAGTTGACTCGCTTGCACTGTGTGCCACAGCTTGATGTGTGGTCTGCCTCGTCAGTGGTTGCGTGGGCGAGAGATTGTGTTTCTGTGTTACAGAATATGTGCATGCATGCCTGAGCCTCGTGCTGATGGACGGGATCATGAATAAATGTGCATATTTTCAAAAACATTAATTACAGAGACGAAGCGACCATGTGTGGGTGCGACTGCATGGACGTGGATCAGTTACGTTGGCAGTGATGAGTGTATGTTAACATATACTGCGACTGGCTGTTGATTTGGAGGAACCCATTAATGTAGCTGTCTAACCCATTAAAAGAGGCTCTTGCTGAGAATAAGGCATATAAAGGATCGACAGGCATAAAGAAAGTGAAATGTTTGATACAAGCTGGGAAAAAAAGACATCTGGGAGGGAGAAAGCAAAATAAACATTCATTGAGCGTTTAGTGATCAAAGGAAGGAAAAAATGCTGTTGATAAAGATGGACAAAAACTAAAGGCAGTGGGGGGATAAGAGTGCAAGGGCAGGCATGAGCAAAAGATACTGAGCAAGTAAGCTGTACAGCAAGGAGGAGGGAGAAAATCTGCCTTTCCCTCTTATATAGATTAAACACACACTGAGCCCCATTGCTTCAATTCAGCCAATAAGCCACAGGGCCCTTGTGCATATAGCACATATGCAGTATAGTACATGCATCGTTGATCATGCATAATTGATCTTAGAAACATTGATCTTAATTGGCTGTGTTGTGTTAAAGACTTTCCCTTCAGCAACAAGAGGAGTTTCTTTTATTTTCTTGTGGTTAATGAAGCTGTGGTGCTGTAAATGGCCAGGGGAAGAGGTGCCAAAGAATGTTGTTTTGTTACATCTTTCGCAATTTATCAAACGCTGCTGCCGCTCAGTCTTTTTTTTTTTCCTTCAAGAACACATCAGTCAGCTATTTCCACCTGTGCTCTTCACTTGATGTGCAAGAAGATGCATAGGGATGTGCAGGGAGAGACAAAGAGGATGAGAGACGAGAAATATGGAGATGCAATGATAGCTAGGCAACATGCAAAAGACCACACAGAGATGGTGACATACTTAGCATTCCTTCTGGTGAGGCAAACCAGGATTCCTGCTGGGATTTTTTTTCCCATCCCCTCCTCATTTTCGTCAGCACAGCTCCTCATTGTTCATTCAGACCGCACAGCAAGCATGACCAGCGTTCTAGACTGATTGGCTCCTCCTTGCTTTCTCATGACTCAAAGGTCATGACTTCAAACACCTATCTCAGAGAACGCTCTGGGACCAGCCTTATCTCTGACCTCCAGGTACCAGCCTCCCCTTAGGCACTGATCTTTTCCATGCTTCCTCAACCCTAACTGTCACACTCAGAGCAAATATGTACTAGCTGCACAACTGACCATCGTGCTCCACTTCTTATCACTCAGGCCATTGATTCCACTCTAGCTTAACACAGAGATATGAGCAGGAGCCATAGACCTTCAGCAATGGGCTGTGCTGTTCTGGTGTTCGACTTTGATAAAAGACACATGGGCTCCTCGCACTTCCACCAGGCTGGCTAGGCCTATTGTTGAAGGAGAGGGGATTAGATGGTGGAATGGGCATCAGGGGGTCTTGCTCTGTTTCTTAACCAGGAGAAGAACAGGGCAGAACTGAAGCCATATGAGAACTGGCATTATATGTGGGCACTGATATTTTGTGTGTGTGCATCTGGGTGTCTACATGGCTGCGAAAGACTTTAATGCTCTTTGCAGACAACTTTTTTGATGTGTTCATGTTTGCGTGTCTGTATATCCATCACTGTGTGTATGTACAGTATGAATGTGTATGTACATGTGTGTCATTGCGGGGTTTATCCCACTTGATCTGAAGCCAGATCCTGGCCTGACTTCCCTGTGCCCCTCTCCTCTCTGAGCTCAGACTTAGCGTAGCGTGGCCTGTCAGGATAAAGTAGGCCTGTGGTGTGGGGAGCCGCTGTTCACTGTACCTTCAACAGATAAGCCTGGAGCAGGCTGTCCATGCTGGCCTTTGTCCTTGAACAGCATTGACAGGCCCTTGTTCATACTTATGGATGCACACAGAAACAAACATACAAACTGTGTACACAGATTGCTAAAGCAGGGTTTGCGTGTATGTGTTTTTTATTTCAACATTGTGTCTTATTTTCATACTCAAACAGGCCAGATTATGCAGCAATATACTGCATGAAAGTGACAGTTGATCTGAAAATCTGTTGTTGGCAGGTTTGATGTATGGTAAACTCTTAAGTGATAAAATTGTATACACAATCAGTTGGAAAATAAATCCAGGTAGAAAAAAACAGGAATTATTCTACAACAAAGTCTGTCAATTTTTCTACATTGTAATGAAGAAAGAGGTCTCTGCACACCTTAATTAATACTGTCTGCGTAACTATGATCTCTGCTCTGAGAACTAAATCAAATGCTTTCAACTGGAACTTCGCTCACTGGAACACAGTCTCCTGTTGCCACCACTTCTCAGTAGATAAGGTCACCAGGAGGAATGTTTTGCCTGTGTGCTCATGCATGTCCTTGTGTGTGTGTGTGTGTGTGTGTGTGTGTGTGTGTGTGTGTGGTTTTCGTGAGTGCACAGTTTGTATCAGAGTTAAACCTGCAGGTGCTGCAGCACTTGTAATGCTATGAAAATCCACCATAAAAATTCAGTTTGACAGCTTGTCTTCAGTTTTCTGTGTTTTCTGCTGTTTGTGTTTAGATTCAATATAATTTATCGTAACACATTATCTTGTGTATTCGGAAAGGGAGCATTAAGTGCTCTGCCTTTGACAGATGCTGAAATGCAGTTACATTAATTTACTCTGAACAATAGAAAAATAATTGGATTTTAACTCCCAGTTCAAAGTATTGCAACTTCCTACACAGAAAAAAAGATGTCACATAATGCTCACAAATAGATTAGTTTTTCTCACAGAATCCAACACTGTGTAGATGAGGTCTGGGGGACAAAAAAAGACAGACACTGTGTCTTTCATCTTTGTGTGTCATAATGTCAGCACTGATACAATAAGCTTCACCCCAGCAACCTTTTTAACCAGCTTTAATCTCATATATACCCCTGCCAGCCACCAGGGCTCTGGGACAGTCTCAGGAGGTGAACCTGTAAGTGCCAGCTTGAGAATGAATGACTCCCACTTATGTGATCAATAAAAGTGACATCTACACGGGGAGCTTGCACACTCAACTTAAAACAAGCAGCAGTAACCTGCGCTGATCTGATCGCTACAGAGTTGGATAAGCACTAGCAGTCTAACTGCAGGCATTTACACAAGGATATTGTGACAGCTTTTGTTAAAGGACTATGCCAATGTTTTACAATGAATAGGCCTTTCCTGCACACCACTCATTACTGCTGACCATTTTTGTAAGCATGACACGTTTTTAGATTGATATCCCAGCAAAATATGACACTTCCTTATTAGTGTAGTCAAGGATGCTATGACATTAGGGATTTGAGAGTCAGCAGCTGAAATGCAAATGTTTAAATGGACAATTACAATATTCACATTAACCTTTTAATGCCACCTCAATAGGCTTCTTCCAGGGTTGGTCTCCCGAAAACATGTCTCCTGGACGCCTCTTAAGGTACAAATATTGGAGTGTCCATGAATGCATCTCCAAAGAAGAGGTGTCAAAATGCACAAATTAAGTACCACGCAACAGTAGCAAACAATGACCAAAAAAAAGGCAAGTTTCATTGTGGTGGATTATCAGTTTCAAATACGCCTCCCGTTTCCACAACTTGATCCTCGTGCAGCACTGAAAGAAAAGGAAATTATTCTAAAACCTTGCATGTTTTGGAAAATGTTTGAAATTGTGACATTATATTGTAATGACTTAAAACATTCAAAACCACCTCTTCACAATCTGGGAAAAGCTGCATGCTTTGTTGTTGGTTTAGGACAGGAGCATATTTTTCCTTTCAGTTCAAGCTATTGATGACACATAGACCTCTGAATGCTATGAAGAGCTATGAAACAAAGCTTTTGGACATTGAAACTTAAATTAGTGGTGAGCAGAACAAAAAAATCAGAGAACATAAGAGCACATAAGAACAAAGAAATAAGAAACAATGTCATACTGTAGATGAAACTCTTGGATGCTGGCAGTACAGCACAGTCCTCATTGCTGTACTATCCAGTTATTAAAAGACTAGTCCTGTTATACCCTACTGCTGCCTCCAGACTCTCAGTAATAGGGTTTAGTTTTAAATAGTCTTTCTCCTTTACTGTGTGCCTCTAAAGTGGTCGTTTTTCTTCAAATAACCATGTGACAGCATCATTCACCTTATCCTCCTCCACATCAAAGGCAGTCTTCATTGTGTTTTTTGGTTAGGCTGCCTCTGGTACCGTTTACTTTTTTCATGTGACCTTGTGTCTGACTTCTGATAAATCCAGCTCATATTAGAGGCCAGCTGTAATGGAAAGGAAATGTGGTGATTTCAGGTGTTTTATGCTCATCCACAGGCCTTACATAATATTTGTGTAGCTCTCTTCTGTCCTCCAGGACACACAGCCGATACATGTGGAAAGCAGGGTTTATTTAAATGCACTGCTGTGCTTACATCATTCTGTTCTCATTAATTCTAACATATTATGGCTCACTTTAAAGTGTTAGGTCATCCTCATGGCAGGAATATATTTCAGAGAAGAAGAATCTAAAGATTTTCATTCTGTATTGTCACAGCCAGAGCTCTTCTTCAACATTCAACCCCAACTAGTGCTACTTCTGTATTGTATGAAAGTCACTCAAACCAATTTTCCCTCAAGAGTCAGTCGTCCAATATCATCCTCCGGTCACTGAGACTGTCAGATGACTCTGTGTCTCCTCTATGACTCCTGCATGTATTCCTGCCTGCTGTTTTGTCGGTCTAGCTGCAGGCTACAGTTTATAATAGTCTCCTGTCCCTCCTGAGGAGGCTGGTCAAAGCCTGCGTATCACATCCCTGCAAATGCACACAGGCTTGAATAAGACTCTTAATCTCCACAGTCTTATCACTCATCTCAATCACATCTGGACTTTGGGCGTCATCTGTTTGTGCGCATGCGTCAGGCGCATGTGCGTCAGGCGCTCTTAGGCTAGCCCCCACCCCTTCCTAACTCACCTTTCGGCCCCAAAGAACAGTTGCCATGGTGACCGTACTCGTCAGGTTTGGTGGGACGGGCTCATAGTCAAAGCCTCTCAACGTTCCTGTGCAACCTTTCACCCTCCCCATTCTTCCTTTTCCTCCAAGAAGAAAATAGCCTACCCTTCACAACCACTGGGTTTCTAAAAAAAAAAAAAAAAAAGAAAGAGTTGAAACTCCCACTTCTGTGCCTCAGTTGAGGCTTGCAACATGTTATGAATAGAACAATGACTAACTCGTCTTTGTTTTTGCAGCTCCTACTGAGTCTCTGTGATACACAGGCAAAGGTGATATTCATAGCCCGTCTTTTCACCAACATTTTGAAGCCTGACACACACACACACACACACACCTCAGAGTCTTGCAGTCCGTTACAGCAGCTACTCTTGTGTCTCACTTCACTGCTCTCCCATGTTCCCTCCTCAGCAGCAACCTTTGCACTACAGATCGAATAGTGGAAACTTGGCCTTTATTTTAGCAGATGGCCTTTTTTTCGTTCTTTCTTTCGTTTTATTAATTTTATTTTGCTGCAAAAAAGAGTTCTACACTTGTAATATTGGTACTACTGATATTACTGTTGCTACTGCTAATAATATAATACAATCATGATAACCTACAATTATTATCAGAGTAAATTAATTAATTCAAGGAATAGTTAGACATTTTGGGAAAAAGACTTATTCACTTTCTTGATAAGAGTTAGATGAGAAGATCAATACCACTGAGATATCTGTGCACTAAATATAAAGCTACAGTCAGCAGCTGGTTAGGAGCCAGGGTGAAACAGCTAGCCTGCGCTGCTAAAGCAAAAATTATCACGTTATATGTCGTTTGTTTAATCCGTACAAAAACCAACGTGAAAAAAAAAGCATGTTTTGGTTTTACGAGGTGTTAGACTATTTCTGGGCCAAGTTCAGTGGGTTCAGTGAGTCTCAGCTGTGATGATAAGATATTGTGAAGACATTGCGCCCCGCCAAGAAATAGTCCACCACATAACTCCCTGTAAAACCCCAACATACAGACATGAGAGTGGTATTGATCTTTTCATCAAACTCTTGGCAACACACCCCTTTTAGGGTTATGTCACCATCCATGTAGATAATACGGAAAAGTATCTATAAGCACATACATACTGTGCTGTATATTCACATACGTTCGCATATACATGAACCAATAGACCCCTTTCACAGCAGATATTTTGACTTGTCAAAGCAGGAAAAGCACAGGTGGAATTAATAACAGTAATGATGGCTGCATTCCATTTAGGAGAGCCAGTTCCAGGGCTCTGGTATTGTGTATGCTCACTCAATGACATGGCTTATTGGGACACTTATTGGGATGGCACTCTCGTTAATGTTATTTCTTACGCCTGTGCTTTTCCTGCTTTGACAAGTCAAAATGTCTGCCATGACAAGGGTCTACAGACATGTCTTGTTTTCACCTGCCCTCAACCTCCCTGTCCTGTCCTTCCCGTATATATCGTTCCACTCTTCCTCCTCTTCTGTGGATGTTCTCCAGATGCTGAAGTCATCCATTAACTAACCCACCTCTCCTCCACTCTTCTAGCGGCCCACAGTAAGCTGTGACTGAGTGTTATGGGGGGCCTGATAGTGGCAAGCAATGGAGCGGACAAGTTATTACAGGACAGGCAAATAGAGACCTGATGAAGCATGAAAACCTCCCTTCCCCAAAGTGCCACAAAAACACACACACACACACACACACACACACACACACACACATTGAGAGCTATACAGACAGACAGCAGGACAGAATTAGAGACAGACAGACAAAAACATAGTCAACACAGGCACTTTTACTGCTCGCTTCCATGAAGCCATAAAGACATGCAGAAGTTCTTAATGACAAAAAAAAGATAGGCAGGTTTACAGAGTACTACACACACACACAGCCTGCCCATTAATTCCTTCTTTCTCTGTGCATGCTAACGAGAACAGACACATAGTACATGACAGGGCACAGCAACAGGAACAGGGTGACAGCATGGGACATGAATATTAATACTGGGGTGCCGAAGGGATCTGGAACAGTCCTGTCGCAGAGCAGTTAACATGCTTTGCTTCCCAGCGTGGCTTGGCAGAGCAGCTTTCAATCAATCAATCAATCTTTCATGTCCGACCAGGGGGAAATTTGTTGGCAGCGAGGGTTTATAAAAACAATAAAAGCTAACAGAGGACAATGAGGGTGATCACACACTAAAGTAAAGGGTGAAAACTCTAAGATCTCGAGAGAGTAGGGTTTTAAAAGGGGTGAAAACGCTAATTTAGAGATTAAATAGTCCTAAAAGTTCTACAACTAGCATCCCATTTTCTAAAATCCAAGAGTTGAGTGTGTTGATAGCTCTCCCTCTCTTGTTTAAAATGCAGGCATCCTGAAATGATTGCATGAAGGCAGTTGCTCAAAAGCCTTTGGCAGATCAGAGCGATAAAGTATTTAATTTGCTGCAAATACATTGTGTCAAGCAGCAACCTAATGAAAAATCCAATGTCCTTTCATTGAGGACACTGGACCTGTACAGACTTTGGTCTAACATGCAGTGAGAACATCAATTGTTTCCAGGTCTCTGCTAGATAAAATATACCTTAGTGTTTCACAGTTTCTTTGCAGGGATGCCATTTATCAGTGTTGCCTGAGTGGATATGTTTCATCTGTAAGGTACAGCACACAAACAAACACCATAAATTTCGAGTGCAATAGTGAAAATGTGTGAGCTGGGATGGAGGTGAGGCGTGGACCCCATTTCTGCGTGGAATTAAAGTTTGATCTGTATCTGGATGTCTTATCTAGATGAGGGATGTTGTGTGTTAATGGAAGGTGCTAATGCACACAAACACTATCAGCATGTGACTGGATCAGCCAGACCACCTCTGGAGTTGATCTGGCTTGCAGAGTGACTGGATCGCATTAGACCGTGTCCGCTCACGAGTCTGAAATAAAATCACTACAGGCTCTGCTACTAGTCAAGATGATGAACCAAAAAAAGAAGAATTCTCATCTCCATAGTCAACAAGAAAACACTGAAACATTCTTTTGTTGTTTTCGGGTGCTTCCTGTAGAGAAAGAAAAGGTAGTTTCTACAGTAACCACTGACTCACCTACATGATTTTTGTTGACAATAGATGAACCTCCTACCTCCCCACCTACTCACCTGCTTTGTATTGTGTGCATAAAAAATGTGGGCAAATCACAATGCAGGCAAAATGCAGACAGCAAGAAAGAAGAAGTGCTAGGAGTAAGTGCAGTAGAGTGATCGTGGTATATTCCAGATGCAGACTTAAGTTTAATAGCAGGTGTAAATTAGTTCAGAAAGACGGTAAAAGCGGGATAGTTTCAGTTTTATAATCCTTTTTAGCAAAGTTTATTGCAACCATAGCCACCACAGTCACTTTAAAGAGTTTGTTTTTCACACTCCTGGTAGTGGAGTCTGAAGAAAGTAAAGGCATGAGCGCACTAAACAACCCACAAGTTGCTGTTTGTAGTTCCTCCCCCCTTCCAATTTTTTTTCAGATTCCTCTACCATGTGGCATGGGTTTAGTTAGCTCACTCTGGACCAGGATGAAAGGATTTCTGGGATTTTGTTTGTATTGCTGTTTTTACTCGTATGAGCATCTGAAAGCAGCCTGCGTGGGTGTGTGGATGTGTTTGAACTTTATTTCTCATGAACTCACTATAAGATATGCTCATGAATGTACAGTATGTTCCTGGTTGGCGTGTACTCAGTATGTGGGGACTTGTATGTTAATTGCATGTGCATCTGTTTGCGGGTGTCTTAGGCCAGATGGCATGTCCCCCCAATACACCTCTCAACCCAATGCACACCCACCCTTTGCTCCAGATGCCTGCCCAATACTGATACTAACAGTTGAAGTGTGAATGTGGGTGTGAGTATGCGTGCATGTTGCCAAGTAAACATGAGAGCTGTCTGCCCCCTAGTGGTTTCACTCTCTTCTCTTCTCTTCTCTTTTCTTCTGTTCTCATGGTCCCTTCACTCATACTGGACTTAATGCACTGAGCTATGAGCTGGCCAAGCCTGTCACTGGATCTGCACCTCATTTTATCACTCTGTCGTTGTAGGCGTAACTGTGGCAACAGAGCTGCCAAATGAGCCAGCAGCCCCACACCTGTAATTAGTGTCAGACAAAGTGACTCTGCAATAAGGGAAAGCACTGCTATGACCAACCTCTATCAGCTGAAGACAGCCGTACTCGACACGTAGCAGCAAACCCTGGAATGCTGAAGCCAGAGGATGATTACTTTTTCCCCCCCAATTTTTAACTCTTTTTAAAGATGGCACTTTGTGAATGTGAAATGAGTCTTCAGTGCATAGGGAAAGTACAGCACATCTGTGCAGGCCCTATCTTTTCCCTCAGGAATGAGCCAGAGGGGGGAAATATCTCCATTCCCTTTATTCAGATGCGTTTTAAGTGTAGCAATTAAGACATTTGGAGTCATTTATTAGCCCGATTTCTTTTCATTTTATTTTGCTCATTCATCTTCAAATGAGCGTATTCTGACAGTTGGCCAATCAGGATAAAGGAATGCACTCCATTTAAACAAAAAACAAAAAAACAGCTTGTATCTCAGCAACCCAACAGCATGTCTGCTGTTGATCTGCAGCATAGTTTGATTAAAGACAGACAAAGGAGTGCTTCAGAGCTTGTTTTAATCACTGCATGCTCAATAGCCCATTGTACACTAACATCGGCCCTCACTTTGCTTCCGTAGCTGCATACAATTTTCTATTTGTGGGCATTTATGTGTGCACCAATATTCTGTCTCATCTTGTTTTTATTTGATTTCAACTTAGAAATATTTTGATGTGAAAGCTCCCTCTCTTATTGCTCATGGGCTGTGCTACAGTATAATGTCAATCTAAAACACACTGACACACAAATACATGGGTGCACACAGTTGTGTTCTTAGAGACAATCATTTAGATGTTATCATGTGGACAGTATCATGATATATGTTATTTAATTGTTTTTTAATTGATTCGTTTGAATAAGATGCTACTTTTCACCATCACAAAGGTATTTACTGGAGCTGAAAGAAACTGGATTTTTTAGGCCAACACCGATTTCAATATTTGAGAGTTTAAAAAAACAACCTGATAATGATATATCCATAGATATTTGTTTTGTGACATTAGCATATACCATAACCAAACATAAACCAACAATTTTGATAAGGATCCCTTATATTATATGTCATTTAAAGGCACACACTTAAAAAATGAAAAATTCATTTTCCAAGCTAGATATTTGCTATACTCAGGGTTGTATACATACATTTATTCAATCAGAGGGCGACTAGCTAACCCCACTTATTATACAAAACCACACTTGACCACTTGTTGGTTGTAGTAGCTAGCAGAGTGATATCATAGTAAGTGCGTGTTTGGATCTCAGTCACCAAAAACGTTCATATTTCCAAGAGAGCATGGTTGAGGTCTTTATTAAGTTTACTCAGTCACGCCTACTTTTGAGCAGTGCAATCTTGTAACTACGTCCCACACTACACCCCACTTTCATTTGGAAATATGTCACATTACTGAAGACAAATGCGCTCCAACTTGCATTTCACTGTGACTTTAAAACGAAGATATGTACATACCGGGACATTTTACAGTTGAAAAATAAACTTTGTCTGTGCTTTTTGCTGGACAAACTACAGCATGTAATTGCCACACTGTTTCTAAATTACCTTAAACATGTATTTGGCACTTTTTGTTACTTAACGGCCATTATATATGCTAAGCTAAAATAGTAATATCGGACATACCATAAAATCAGCCTGTTTCTAGTTTTTACCTGGTATGACGTCATTGAGTCATGTCTGAATCCCTGACAATACTGCACCTTCCAGTAATAGTTTTAGTTCCTTTTATTTCACACAGTAGAAGAAGAAAAATTATGTGTCAAAGAAAAGCAGGACTGTTAGCCAGGTTGAGAAAGTATGGCACAAAGATGTAGAAGAGAGCAAAAGCACAAAAAGGGATCTGGGCAAAAAGAGTGCATTCGTGGTACTGAAGGCACACAGCCGGAGCTCTGTCTCTGTCTCTTGTAATAGGTTTAAGGCTAGTTTGGAGCAGCATGCGTGGAGTTCAATTATCAAATTTTTTGCTTGTGGTAGAAGATATGAGATGTGTGTGATACTTCAAAAGACACTATATGCTTATCTCTCCTCCCTCTCTCTTTGGACATGTCCACATCTGTCTCTACCTCTGTCCTCTTTCAGCTCCGCCCCTCTGTCTAGTGTTGTGCTGTCTGTGACCTCTCTATGTCCCTATAATTCTCTCCTCTTATGCAGGGGTAATAAGATTGATGCAGGCGGGAGATAATGAAATGCAAAAAAAGAGAGTGGTAGACTATTGGAGAGAGAGAGAGAGAGTATAAAGAGAAAGGAAGAGAAAGTGGAGAAAGACTAAAAGAGAGATTTGATAGGTTTTTGCTGTTGAGTATTCCATTGAGTGCGCAATCCAGGCTGAGTGCAGTTGTTGTATATCATAAAGGCAAGGTACATGTCATCTCCATGACAGTAAATTACCAACAAGAGGGGAGCAGAGTGGAATAGTGGCTGGAGAGGAGAGGAGGGAAAGCATAAAGCTGGGGGTGGGGGGCATTAGAGGGGAAACAAGAGGGGGGAACAAAAAACACAGGGGACAGGAGGGGAGAGAAAAAGCACTCTGATGTAATTAAAGTGGTTGAAAGGCTGCACCTCCCAAAGCCTGCACATGTGGAAGGTTTATGAGTTGATGAATACAGTATAGAAGCACTGTTAGAGGTGCCAAAGTCACAGGGAGAGCTGCAGTGTGACGTTATTAATGTGGAACACAAGTACATCTATGTGCAGCCTCTGGGTGAACATGCAGCTTCACCCAGAAATGCTCCAAAATGTTCCCGATGTGGGGTAATGTTTACCCCCTCAAGATGAAATTCCTGGTTATTTCCCTTTAATCTTTGCCACTCACTGATACACTCTCAGAATGCTTTTAGCACTACAGACCTTTCACAGACTGATAGTATTTTGAGACGTTACAAGACAATGAACATGTACTATATGTATTGGCAGATTAGACTCATCTTTTCATTTGTCAAAATCTTACAAATCTGGTGTCTCTCCTTCCTTCAAAGCAACCTTGGAGTCCAACAATTTACAATCCTTGTAAATGAATGTTCAAATTCAAAGCAAGGGTCTAGGCGTCAAAAGTAGTTCATTTGTTTTCATTTAGGCAGATCATCCCCAAAATGGTTAAAATGTCGATATTGTTACAATATTCTTTTTTTCATACAATTGAATAGTCCGTGTTTAGGTCAGTTTGGTCAAGTTTGCATTTGTACGACTATCACTTGGATCTGGCAGAAGCTGAATGTTTCAGCCATTACTTTTAGCTAATTATTTACACTTCTCTGCTGGCTTGCTTGCTAACTAGTTACCCAATGGCAACTGCAAAAGCACCCTATGGGGTACAAGTAGGTTGGGAAATCACTGATCTACTTCAGCTTGTATCCTGACATGCCATGCAGCAGGACTTTAAAATTTCAATTTTTGGTATGTCACACAAGACTTGCATGAAATTGAATGAGCTAAAAGCAAGGCTTCCTTCACTTTGGACTTCACCCCTTTTGAAGTCAACAGAGTCCTAGCAGCTTTGCCAATGGTCGACAGCACGAATGTACTGTGCCTTTCATGTCAAGATTGACAAGACAGGAAAGCCTCTAGTGAACTTTGATGTTCAACTTTGATCATGACAGTTCCATCAAATGAATTTGGTACAAAGTAACACTGTCAGAGCTTCTAGCAGGGCCAGGCACTTTGAGTACATGTAGTGCGAGCACACCAATCACAAGATATTTGGGTGACAGTAGAAGTTTGAAAGCCAGTAAAACGTTCATTGATTTGAATTACCTGCTTTATACATAATATATGTCAGTCAGATGGTCGCTGTTTTCTGTCTTAAAGAAGACAATACGTGCAGAAATGTTGATCCATGAATTTAAAATAAAAAGATTGCCTCAGAGTAGCGAGTGGCTTTTACCTTTTTACTTTGATGTACCTTAAACGCAACATCTGGCCCTTGCTCAGCTATCCAGGACTTTGATGTGGGAATCCATTCTTCACAGAGATGAAATTTACAGGTAGAAGTGAACTGTAAGATTTGCAGATAGAAACTAATAGTAATATCCTTTCCTGTGCTATCAAAGGACATAAAGTGTGCATGTGTCCGTAAGGTACTGCTGTGTGATTAGGACTCTTTTCTTTTGAATCAGAATTACAATTGATATTGTGAGACACCCCCCCTCACCTGTCTTTGCATGCGTTGATCACACCGTTCTTTGTGCCATAACTACAACTCAAAATGGGCAGAAACACAGAAGGTGGAGCACAGGAGCTTTTCATCTCCTGTGTGATTTGAAACAGCCTTTCAGACCTCTATCGCTAATGTACCAAAGAGACTCCCATTGTTAATGTTACAGCTGTATGAGTTCCTTTTGTGTGTGTTTCTCTCTGCTCCCAGAGGACTGCACTGAAACCTGATACGCAGCATAGGGTGGCAGCGGTGGGATCTCTTTATTTGTGCTTTTTTTACTAGGTAATTATGGGAATAATTCTTCTTTGTTTTGGCCTTTCTCTGCTAAGAGGCCAGTTCATAATTAATTGGTAGTGTGAAGGACTGGCCAATTTGAAATCACAAGGGAGGGGTCGAGGGGGCTTTGTTGGCTGTTGGCTGGTGCCTGGTTGGGGGCGGCGGGCAGGTGGAGCATCTGAATTAGATTAGATTTAATTAAGGCATGGGGCCCCTGACTACACACTGGTACATAAATAGGCTGTATGCCAGGCTGGTTGTTGTTGGGAATTCAACAATATGTGTGCACACACACTGCTGAGGACTCCCACAGGCCTTCAAGGTCAGGTAGACAGAGGAAACATGCAGCGTGGTGTCTGGAAGAAAGAGAAAACAAGCTCAAAAACCTCCTCTAATGATAGCTTGCTGCTTTGTCCACAAAATTGCTCCAACGAATACTGAGTTTTGATAGTCTTTCTAACCCCCCGCACCATTTTCTCAAAGGAAAAGTCTGAGATTTTGTGGAAAACACTTGCTCGCTTTCTTGCCGAGAGTTACATAAGAAGATTGATACCAGTCTCATATCTTGTAGTTAAATATGAAGCCAGCAGCTAGTTAGCTTAGCTTAGCATAAAGATTGGAAACAGAATCAGCTCATGAGCACCTCTGAAGTTCACTAATTAATGAGCAAAATACGAAATATTAAAACGACACATTCCGATATCATGGGGGTTATGTGCCAGACTATTTCTTGGAAAGACACAGTCACTTTCTGGAGTCTTGTTGTAAGATTGACAGGTAACCAGGTAAGACTCCAGGAAGTCACAAAAAATAGTCTGGCACATAACCCAGGTGAAACCTCAATTTGTTTTTTTGTTTCTTTTGTTTTTTTGTACAAATTAAATAGACAGTTTCCTGTTTACAGCCTTTATGTAGCAGTAGCTTCATATTGACTGTACTGACATGAGCGTGGTATCGATTTTCTCACCTAACCTCATGGCAAGAAAGAAAATAAGCGTATTTCCCAAACTGTGGAACTATTCCTTTAAGTACACATTGTGACCTCTATCAATGCGTGATTTGAATTCCAGTACATAGACGCAGTATATTACTTCAGAAAGTGGAGTTCCCTTTCATAGTCATTTTAGTTGGTGTAGCTTTGTGGATCAGACCTATAACTCAATACAACGGGGTCGCACTGGTTGACTTTTTGTGGAGCTCTACACGTTTCATTTAATTCTCTGAGGCCCTGTAGCTCTAGCTTGTACATGTGGGGAGAATCTTTACCCTGTGCTAAACACAATATCCCCCAAGAGCCTGTAAGTCTGCATAAACCTGGAATACTTCAAAAAGCTCCAAAAGGGCTTGCCTGCTTTGTAGTTTCAGGGGATCTAATCCTTACAGATGGAAGCATTTTCAAACTATTGATTCAACCTCGAGATATCTCGTAATGGTCATTTCTGGCCAATATCCAAAACTGTCTGCATGATTGCTAGTGATTAGAGATGTGAGTCCTTTTAAGTGTATATTGGGCGTTAATACCCACACTCTGTTAAGCAGCAACACGGAAACCTCTAACACAGAACATAGAAGAAGTGTTAACTTTTTAGGAGGCACATGGAGGTTTGATGTTTACAGCCCCTTGAGGCATTAGTGTAATTTTAACTGAAACAGCAACTGTAAAATACTTTTATGTAGCTCATTTCTCATTAGCACAGCCTTTCTGCAGCTCCGTAATAAATAGGATTCCTTCCACTCTCCCTCCCTCCCTCCTTAGTACAACAGTACTGTCTGCCGGTAAGCAGCAGAAACACCATTTACATGAGCCTCACCCCGAGTGCCTGATTGAAATTCTCACACTGTAATATCAGCGGAAATGTTTAAGTGCTGTTCCCTTATCCCATCTGGAATAATAAGCTGCAGTGCTCTCTGGCATTACAGTAGTCCCTTTCCTCATTTCAGGCAGCAAGTTAGCTGCTCTGCATTTCTTACTGCCGGCCACGGCTCTCATCGTGAACTTTTAAGTTCCCTGGACTCCCAAGTAGTTTGCACCCCTTTCCCTGCGACAAACATGGTAATCTGTGACGGCCCCTGGTGTTCCTCCGCCTCCTCTCATCTTCAATGCCGAGCAACTCAAGTCGCGTTTTATCTATAACTGCTGTAAGCTGTTCTGTCCTCACAAAGAATTATTTTGCCTCTCTGTTCTATCTCGCTTTCTTCAGAGAGAGTGAGGTCCCTACTTTTGAACTGTGGACTCAAAACTAGCCTTTGCACTGCACACGATGCTCCATTTGTTCTCCTTGTCTCTGGAAGCTCTTGGGGAGAGTCTGACTGCTGTTATGCTTATTATGTAGCGCTCTCATCTCCAAGACAGGCTGATTCTATTGAATCACACAGAACACATTTCAAAATGAACCTGAAAACAATTTACTGCTTGATATTTATGCCGCTCTCCCTCACTCCCTTCTCCATTCCCCTGGCTCTGCAACTCCACAACCCATCCTCCCGTTTCCTCAACCTCCTATTCCCTTAAACTGTTTTCCTTTTCCTCTTCCTCCTCCTCTCCATCCGTCCTTCCTACATTCCCCTCTTACCACTCATCCTCCCTTTTCCCCAACCTCCTACGTTATCCATCGTCAATTTGCTCTTCATCTCCTTCCTGAAGCTCCAGGGCAGGACTTTGTGACACTGGACTATCGTCTGCGCTACTACCCCAGCATCACCTACGCCGTCATCGGCAGCGCTGTTATCTTCGTCCTGGTGGTGGCGTTGCTGGCCTTGGTGCTCCATCACCAGAGGAAGCGGAGCGTCCTGCTGCCCAGAGGCGTAAGAGGGAGCTCGCATCACCACCTCCACCACCACCAGCCCCTGCTGCTGTCCCGTCTGGTCATCTTGGACCGGGGCCACGTCCATCCCGGGGGTCCAGGTCTGTCCCCTGGCTCCCCGACCGCAGCGGGCCAGTACAGCTCAACTCCTCAGGCATTGCAGCTGCTGTCCGGGACCCTGTATCCCTCCAGACTCTCCATGGACTCACCTCCGTCATACTCACAAGCTGTTCTGGATGTCAGGTGACTGGAATAATGATTCTAACAGCTGTATGGAAGTTTATAATCTTTTGTATGTTTCCATAAAGCTAGCTTTGCACTGTAAGACATGACTAAACCAAAGACCTAAAGCAGAAATAGTGGCTCAAAGTATAATCTACTTTAGTATATCTTTTTAATACAACATAATGAAACTGTAATTTAATTTACTTGTTAGCTCATTTTTCTCATACTATCAATTTTCATACACACAAACCAAATCTGTTGAAAAGGATGCTATCAGAAATATCTGCATCTGTCTCAGTGGTGCTTTTATGTGATTTGTAATGCACAACCAGTTAATCCTCTAACCTGCTGGCTGCTCATTTATTATTTAAATAAAAGAGGAATGTTGCTGTTTAGAAAGCTGATGAAACATGGTGAAGATTTGCTATAAAAGCCCAATAATATTGATGTAGGGAATGATATTCTGATAAATTAACATAATTTTCTTCGCTATCACCAGCTTCAAAATGATTCATTTTATGATCATTAAGTGCAATATTTTTTTTCTAGTTGCTCATAATAAGTGGAAAATGTATATCATAATATGGTGGAGAAAGGGGTGTACATTTTGCTAGCTGCTGGTCCCAGTCAACAAATGTTCATTGTACAGTCCTCGTGTAACAGCTCATGGCCCTGACATCATATTCTTCCTCTATCTGTTTCTTCTGTTTTTTCGCCTAGTCGGCCCCCCTGGTTTGATCTCCCTCCTCCCCCATACCTCTCAGATGGGGAGCTTCCATCAGAGGGCGAGCTGCCTCAATACGAGGGCCCACAAGACCATTTGAGCCACCCCGCAGCGCATCCCTCTGCACCCTCCACACACAGAACTGTGGCCTCAGGCACGCAGCCGAGTTCGAGCTCCAGAGAAGAGTCGGACCAGCTGTAGTCGCTCTCTTGTAGACTGATAATAGCTAGAACTTAGAGACTGAAGGAGCAGGCTGCAGGGCCACGTGAGGCCAGGACAGTCCACAGCAAAGACCTGCTGAGAAGAATCAACAGGGACTAAGAGACTGTAGAACAAACAGGGTCCTAAACTCGCTGCCTACAAGTCAGCCTACTGAAGCACTGGACTGAGACAAGCTCATCCTGCTAGAGTGATCTTGTATGCTGGCTCCCCCTGCTGGGGTCTTGGCTGCACTACACCTTAATCAGTTACGCATTCATTCATTTTTCATCGGTTCAGTTGAATTGTTCTCCCCTTGAAGAAATACTGTGCATGATACCTAACAGTGACCACAACCTGCATCTTCAAAGAAGTAGGAGTGCCAGTCATTAACATAACAATAACAATTAACATATCATATAATGATGATAGCAAAATGTGGCAGCACCTGAAATGGTCATTGTGTTCTAGTATAATCATGATAGAGAAGTGTTATTCTCATTTGTGTAACACACTTTGGCAGCACTTAGTCAGCTGAATTAAAGTTGTGCACCACTTAGTAATACACATACTGCACTTCACATCTGCAAGATTTTCCATAGTGGAGATTTTGATTCTGTTAAAATTGTAAAATACCTGAATGCTAGATGAAATCTGTACTGTTGAGAATTACTGCTACATTTGATGACTTACTGTACTTCGATCATTTTAGCAATGACGTGCTGTTGCCTTATTCTTACTGAAGTTGGTACACACTTGAAAATACTTTAATGTTGTGTACATTTTAATAGTTTAACAGAAACACATGCAGTTGTGATACATATATATATATATA
>LKNJ01000147.1:210605-233783 GCA_002120245.1 Maccullochella peelii | reverse complement strand
GAGAGAGAGAGAGAGGTGCAGTAGCAGTAGTGAGAGGCAGATTCAGATAATTTAACAATCCGCCACTTAAAAGTTATTCAAGTAGGTCAAGATATGAAACACAAACCACCTCTGCATTACAGGAAATATACCACGTGAACTAAAAAGTCTTGATGAATAATGCCGTATTTTACAGAGGCACTCAAAAGCATCTATGCATGTTTAGGGTTACAATACAATAGCCTACTATGATACTGGTACAGTCAACATGAACGGAAAGACTGTGGGTCCTGCCACACACACAGAAAGATTTTATTATACACCCTGTGTTGTACATATTGTAGGCTACGTATCTATATCACCAATAAAGATCATTTGAAAAAACTAAATTTGAGAGAGACAGGGTGAAACTGCACCTACCTTCCTTCATGCTCTTCAAAGTACAGCAGCCTCCTCAAAGATGCTTTCAAGAGATGACCTGGGACTTTTTGGCTCACAGCCAGACTTACCTCAGGTGGTCGAGGCATCTCTAGAGACTTGCAGCACTGGCAGTGTTTATCATCCACACATTAATTTGGTGAAAACCACAAATCGAAGATTCTTCAAGATTCCTTTTTTGATGAAAGTACTGTGGCAGATTTTTTTCTCCTTTTACAGAGAAGAATACAGTAATGCCGTGTTACATTTCAAAGACATACTGTAAAATGAATGAATGAATGAATACTTTCATACACTAACACACATGGCAGCAGTACTGGGTCACCTTGTCTTAAACAATGACCACCCTTAACAAACATCTTAAAAATCAATAAACTTTTATGCATAACAAATGCCACATATTTAATGAGCGTGGCTATTGTTTAGGTCGTACTACTAAGATGCATCAACATCTGGGTGGCTTACCACCTCGGCTACACAATTTCCATGGGGGAAATCCTGCATGTACATTGTAGAGACAAGAGACAACAAAAAGGAAAGCAAACAAAAAAACATATCCATATGTCAAACACAGTATTTTATTATATACATTTAACAAATTACACATACAAAGCTTTCATACAGTATTTACCTTTACTGTAACAAATGAACTTCTAAAAACCCCTCATATAAGAACTTGTACTGCAGTCTACGTTTATATGTCATGTCATTCTGGTGTGTGGCAAAAGTGCCAACCATTGTAGTATTTCATTTTACTACTATTTTTTTTATTTCACTTTAGTATTATATTTCAGTATCGAAATGTATGCAGGCAGAAGGTTTGTGTCCAATTCCATGAATATCCTCTCTTTATTAACCACAATTTTGACTGCTGGGTGACTGCTGCTAATCCCAAGGTAAGAGTGGCAGCCTTCTGCACACTCTCCTGTGCAGGGACACAAAGAGAAGGAATGTGAGGAAAGAGAAAAAGAGGTAGGACAGAAGAGAGAGAGGAGAGAAGATGGATGGAGCGAGCAGAAAAAGGGCAGAGTTCATGGTGAGATCCATATCCGTCTCATGCTACCTTTCCTGTCCACAGAGAGAGGAGAAAGGAGGAGGAGAATAATTCCAAGTGCTGAATCTTTTCTTTTCATATCTCATTCCTGAGTCACCACTTCATCTGTCCACCTACCCCTAGCTCTCCTTTTCTGTCTCTCTCTCTCTCTCTCTCTGTCTCCATCCTCTCTGTCTCTACCCCTCTCGCTCATCCATCCCTCCTTCCCTGCTCTCTTTCTGTCTTTCCTTCTCTCTCTTTCTAGGAGCATCTCTTGTTTGTTCACCCAAATGTCTGCAACATCCTGCTCTCTATTTACAGAGCATGTGGGATGAAGTGTGTGTGTGTGTGTGTGTGTGTGTGTGTGTGTGTGTCAGCTTTGTACTTGTGTAACTCTGTGTATCCGTATGTACATGTATTTGGGTTCACTGGAGTGTTTTTTGTGATATGTCAAACATTGCATAAATGTTGGGATATTGATCCGTGCTTGCACTGTATGGTATACAACGCTTTGATGTAATTAAATGTAAACCATATTGTTTACTTACAGAAACAACATTGTTAAAATATACTTCCCTATCTGTGAATCAATGAGTCAACTGGTCAGTTAGATAATTGGTTAATCAATCAGATCATTTTCATTTCTCCTTGCAAAGGGCAGGCAGAGGAAGTCATAAGGAAGGGCAGAAGTGCATATTATAAAGCCTTTACTTTGTGGATTTAAAGTTTCAGACTTCCCTTGTGGAAGCTGTGTTGGCTTCAGAGCGGTTTATTTAAGACACTCTGGGGCTCAACACTTCTGTAGATTTAGGTCTAAACCTGGATTTCAAGGTGATGAATCTTATTGCTATGCACCTGCTGTTATATCTGTATCCATCTGTCCATCTGTATTCGCTTTCATGATTCACCCAAATAATAAGAGGGAATTCTAGTTGTCCATGTTTCTTATGCAGGCTTGCCTAGGCCCAGCAGTTTGCCTGTGCTTTATTGTAAGTATGAAACACCTGCAGATGTGGGAGATTGGTAGATGTTTTTTTTTTTAAATGGACAAAGAGTTTTCATTTTAGAGGTTACATGAACTAGCATGTTGAATGACTCATATTTTATGAAGTTTTGTACATTCAGAACACCCTGTAAGCCCATTTTTTCTGTGGGGTCTCCTATAAACTAGCACTGATAGGATCACTGAGTTGGTCAAAGTACCAATGTCCTATGCTATAACACTGAATAAGACTCATTGGAAAATGATTAAAGCTATATAGAGGCAAACTGCTCATCCCTTTGTCTTAATTATCCATTCCCAGGGTTGTCATCATTAAGGCAAGCCAGACACTGGGACATATTTGGCATTATATTTTTAATGCTACAACAACCGGTTCAGCAAAAAACCACCACAGATTATTCACAGCGTGTGTCTTGGCTCGGCTCCATATACTGTGACACATTATTATATTTCAGCCCCCCCCGCCCCCGCCCCCGCCCCCCCTTTTCTTCCCCTCCTTCATTTTCTCTCTCCTCATCTCCTCCCCTTCCTCTTCTCTCACCTCCTCCATTCCTTCATCCTCCCTTTCCCCTCTTCAGTTGCTTTTCTTGTCCTCTCTGGAATGAAAAAGGAAAAAACAAAGCACCTTCATACATGTTCTGTCGATTCGCTTACAAGGTTTGTATTGCCGTGTATGCGCTGTGCAAGTGGGGTTGACGGTGCAATGTATGTGTGCCAGTTGTTTGTGTGCCTCTCTGTGTGCAGCAGGAAATTCAAAAACTAGGCCATATCGACCACCCAGGGGTTTGAAAGCTCAGGGGGTACCAAAGCAACATGGTTTAAATAAGGAAAAAATAAAGCGTTTCAAACGTCATAAAGGGGGGAAAAAAAACACATATGCATATTCTCATGCACACAAGCAGACATGCATACACCATACATACACCGTGCATACACGCACACAGAAACAGGCACCCCTCCCATTTGATAAACTCCTGGCTCACATTGTGTTCAAAGAGTAACATCAAACACTTAGTCACACACACACACACATATCTAAATAAACCTCATCCAGCTTGATAAACATCCATGTTTCATTTATACGGTCCTCCTCCAGCTTGCGCTGGTGGTCCACCATTTTCCTATAGATTAGGGCTTCCCCTGCTGACAGCTCCAGAGTGATGAGCTGCAAACCTTGTCACTATCGATCCAGTTCAGAGTATAATGGATATGAATGGGATCAGCTCTGATTAGTTTTGAATTTTATCTCAGAGGCGGCGGTTTAACTCACCCTTTGACCACGTCAGTGGCGGATGGGTTAAAGCAAAGAGTTTTAGCTGTGTGTTTTGGATGTGTGTGCCGGGTTTGAAATTGCTTATATTGATAGGACATGGTTACACTACTATGAGGAACAAGAGAACATACATTTTTAAAGCTTGTTGTGTGTTTGTTTGTCTGTGTGCAAGAGGGTGAAGTCGGGTTGGTGTGGGATTGAAGTGTTTCTCTTTCAAGATGACTGGGAATATCAATAATGCCATTAATATTAGCCTATATTCTCTTCTGCCACTACAGGTCATCACCTCCCAACTGTGTATCTATTTAGACATTGATTATGTAATTTTGCTGTCGACCTTAAGACCTTATAGGCTCTGACACAGCAGAAAATAGAACCCAAATGTAACCTCACACCATAAGGTCAAGTCACCCTGTTGGATATTGGATGTTTAAGAAAATAGTTATGATACCTTCTTTCAATTGAGGAAGGGGAGGCAGTAACCAAACACACTGAGTCATCTTGAGGATTGTGGCCTAACGTGAAATACACTGTTAGTTATATAACACTTTTGTTCACCCCAGTGTCTACTACCAATGCTTCTACTGTTACTGATTCACTATTATTCAAAGTGCAACCGGTGAAATGTTGCTGTAGAGAAACAGTAGTAGAGGATAACAACAGGGCAGCTCTTAAACATCAGAAATGTGTCTAAGGACAGAATGGCAGAGTTTGTATTGTCACACAGACACACAGTAAAGCACAATGACTGTGTGTAAATAAATTGAATGCATTTATTGTTGGTTTGTTGTGTTTACTGAATACATTTTTCAAACACTCAGAACAGTTGACAACAATGCTTGTCAAAGAAGCATTCATTTAAATTAATGTTACGGCGCATTACTGAAAGTAATATCTCTTGACTGATCTGATTTTTCTCACTTTCCATCTGCTCGCCTTAAGTAATTTGAGGTAAAGATAAATGTTACTGACATTTACACTGGCAAACACATCTCCACTGACTACAAACAGACTGAGGTGACATGGTACCACACCATTCTAGCTAGGAGTAAAAGCTAAAATAAGCTTGACATACATTCAAAGTTTCATCAATATATGTCATAGATAAAGACAAGACAGAATAAAGTAGTGACGAGTCTTTGTAAAGTTTTAGGTAATCCTGTGGCAAATTTAAATATGATATATAGCATAAAAATTAGCTAGCTAGCTTATGTGGCTAATGTTATATCATTATGGTTTCAGTTGCTTACCTGTCTATAATGTATAATGCCAAGTCTGCCTCAGTACTGAAGGGTTTTGAGGTCCAGTGCTCCTTTTGCTTCTCAAATGATGCACTAGAGTTCACTGCACTTGGATTTTGGAGAAGTTGAACAAATAAGCCTTTTTCACAGAAGACAATTTGACAAGTTACAGTAGGAAAAGCACAGGTGTAAATAATAAAATGAATGATGGCTGAATTCCATTCAGCTGTTTTGGTTTCATGGTCCTGGTATTGTGCATGCTTGCCCACTGTCACACTATCATGTCTTACTGGGACACTTGAAGTAGAACAAAGTCATCGTTAATAATATTGGTTCCACCTGTGCTTCTCTATGACAAGTCATATTGTCCGCTGTGAAAAGGGCCTATCACAAAGCATATGTGGGGTAGCTCTGAAGGTAAAGTTTGGTTGTGGATTGGAGTGCCTGGTGCCTTGCTGTGGCTTGCCCAGCCAATACAGTACACACAATCAAGCCAGTCTGCCAGGTCAGAACGCTTGAAATTAAGTAAAGCAGCCATTTATTTAACAGAGGAGTTAGTGAATTTGAGCAGCTTGCAAACCCCTGGTGATACATTAGCTATTTTGTGCAGTGAAATATTACTGATTTCCACAGTTGGGGAAAATTACTTGGGGGGGAAAAATCCATTACTTACTTCTCTCTCTACCAAGAGATTACTATTTTACTAGGTACTTCTGCTAGGGACTACTAGGTAATCACATTGCTTATTGCTTTCTAAAAATCATTGTAATGCTTACCTGTCATTGGGATCTTTTGTCGCTGTTGACATGCACTGCATTTCCTACCAACGTTCAGCGCCAGTGCAATAGGTAGTGTGACGCTTATGTAGTGTGATGAAAGGTGACGGTGTGAAGGTCATACTTGTGTTGGTGTTGCTATGCATTCAACTTTGCTGGTGCGGGTCCATGTCCAGTCTCAGACCAACAACAATTTAGTTGCCAAACATTGATCATAACGTAACCCTAGTTTGGTTGCCTTGCCTTTGTAAGAATGATTAATTAAAATATACTGGCAATAATTATTCAAAAATGTTGCAGGAACAGGTTTCACAAAATCAGCCAATATCAACAGTCTGTTTGGTGAAATGGTTGAGTTTGCTACAAGCCTCTCAATCTCTCCCTATGGACGAAGCAATCTCACTACTATCAATAACAGGATGAAGTTGTTTTACTGTGAATTTGATGACCACCATGTTTTACAATCAAGTGCTTTTGCAGATTGCATATTTTGTCTGGTTTGCTGCTGTAGACAGTAGATTCTGACCTGGACTCAACTTACATTTTTAATGGTGATGTTCTTATCTTTATGTGGCATCAAATCAAAAATAACTACAATACCCCCACTTGTCACTTACTACTTTGCACTTAACGTTTTACTTTCCTACATATATATGCTTTATTACAATGGTGGGCGAAATGAACCAAAGCGAAATCATTTCATACAACACAACTAATACTTAAACCTATTGAAATACACACGTCACTAAGAAGAGTAATATGATATAATGCATCTGATTACACATTTATGATGTGGTCACATATATCTTTATTAGTCTAGAAGTAATTTTTCATTTTGATTTTTCATGGTTCATGTTTTTTTTATACCCACCACAGACCCCTGGGCCATTACCATAGTCAAATTTCCACACCTGCCACGTTGTCAAAACAGAGTGTATGTTTGCAACATACTGAGATAGGTGTGTAGATGCAGCTTGCCAACCCCTGCCAAATTATGAAAACATAACATAAAATCTTCTGCTACTGTATAAACAGCAAGTGGCTCAAACCCAGGAAGAGGTTTCAGAGAAAATGAATCATTCCTCTGCAGAAGCAAACCACCATAGAAGAAAAATAGGAAGGGAGAGAAGAAAGTACAGGAGAGGGAGCAGATGAGCACACTGGAGCCTGTCTCTGTGGCTTAAGATGTTATGCATTAATTCTCTAAGGGCCCTGGGGTCCCAGTTTCCCATGTTAATTGATATCCCCATTAAAGAGATAAGTAGACTCGAGGAGGAAGAGAGGGCCAGAGAGCAGAGAAGTTACTGCAGGGTGTAGTTCGAAAAGAGAAAGGAAAGGAGGAGGAAGATGACAGGATGGAATGAGGAAGGAAGACCCAAGACAAGAAAGGGCAGGGAAAACAATGCACCAGTCAGCCGCTGGGAGATGGGTCAGTTTTTGGGGATAGCTGTGCAAGGGTCTCAGTAAATAGCAGTGTGTGTATTTGAGAGAGAGAGAGAGAGAGAGAGAGAGAGAGAGAGAGACGACCAAAGTGAGGGAAAAGAGAGAGTGTGCTTATTGTCTGATAGAGCTACTCTCACCTAGTTTGGGATGAGTCACAGTTCGCAGAACCGTTAATTACGCCGACTGCTGAATCAAAACTCTGAGAACGAGAGCAGCTGTCTGCACATTTACATATCACACAGCCTACACGAAGAGGAAGGGAGGGAGGCATGAAAGATAGAGAGAGGAGAAATGTAGGGAGAGACAGGGGGGAGATAGAAGGGGAATTGATAAGAAAGGAAAACTGAAGCCGGACTAGAAAGGATTCGAACAGAAACAAATCAGGGCAGGGGGAAATTTAGTTGAAGGGAGTGTGAGGTGCAAAGAAAGAGTGTCAGAGCTGAAGTGATTAGAGACAAATGCTGTGATGATCACTTCAACTGCAGTATCAGTCGTGGGATTCTGCCTTTATTTTTGTGCTTGATTCTTTCCCCAAATCTCTTGCTTTTGCATGATAAAGTCACAGATTAAATTTTTACACTTATCAAGACCCCAAAAGTTTTTTCTGACCAGACCTGCTGTAACTATGAAAGTAAAAACCAGCTCTTAGCATTTAGCTTCTAAATTACTTACCGACACATTGTTTCCTAAGTCTTAGCTGAGATCTCCATTTTGCCAATGCCAATAACTAAATTGGTTTTATTTTTTCCTCCGCATTCCTAAAACTGACAGCTCTAAGGCCAGCACTGACCAGAATAAGACTTGCTTTGATTTCAAAGTCACAAACAAGGCAAGCCATTAGCATACAGCTGCCAACAGGCTAGCCTGCAGCTGCACTTAAAGCCTTTACTTTCCTTCCAAAAATAAAGCAACAAAACAACGCAAGAAGCACAACACCAAACCAAGTGGCTGCTTTGCATTGGTTTACCATTTGAATACCAAATACATAGCCTACATTAATACAAGCGGCTGTTGTATGTGGTATCAGTTAGTACACTTACATCAAGTACTGTAACAATGTGATTTGAATTACTACCACTAGCTTCAAAAACATGAATCCAATAACATGATTTTTTTTCTCTGTTTTCTTTATTAAAAGAAAAATATTTTACCTGTAGTGCTGCTTACACATATTCTGTCATTAATCATTCTGGGAATTAACTGATTTCTCTGTAATTCCTACACATCACATATGATGACCATGATTAACAATATGAAAATCCTAATTGCAATTTCTTTTCTATTTTTTTTTTTTGTGTTTAAACTGGTTAAAAGGAGTTTACGTACATTGTCAGTGTTGGTTGGTGATACAGGGAATTTTCTGAAAAGAATTCACCACTGATGCATGAAGTGACATTTAGCTCATTGGTATGATTGCAATTCTTTATCCTTGAAATGTCATTTGTAAATGTAAAACATACTTTCTAACCAAGCACAGAACAGGAGAGCTTTCGAGGAAGGATGAGAAAGGATGAGAGAAAAGCTGAATAGAAAAAAATTGAAAAAGGATGATAAAGAAGGCTGAGGATAAGTAAATCACATCCTAGTATTTCACATGTTTGGAAGGAGAGCTGTGAGTCAGTGACGACAGTTGTAATTTGCCGCTGGGAACAAATTTAATTGAGGTGACTTCCAACTCCAACTCAAATTTAAAATGCCGTCTCTGGGAACACTTTAAAATCAAGTTTATGATCTGCTCTCATCAAACAGACTAGGTCACTGCTTTTTGGCCGTGGTGTGTACCGGGCGTGAGGGGAAGGCAGATGAGATAGTTGTGTCAATCACAAAGACTTCGTTCATGACAAGCAGGTGGCTGGTGGTGGTGGTGGTGATGGTGGCGGTGATGGGGTGTGTGTAGGGTCTCTAGTGAACAGTCTCTCTCAGTCTTAGTCATCACAGAAACTGCACTCAGCTGAGTTAGAGAGAAAGAAAAGGGCAGGACTCAATGTTAACAGACATGCAGCTCTGAAGCCTAATTGATATATTTCATTCCGCAACAACAAATTTAGTCTTTTCAAGAACATGCAACAAGATAAATTACGAACATAACAATCACGCACTTTTATAACCAGAAAAAACTATAATTGGAAACATGTGAAATCATGTAACAAAGTACATCTATAAAGCTAAACTATATTTACACAGTATGATGCCAATGTGTGTTCTTCACCACACTTTCATAAGTAGCAAATCTTAGAATTAATATATTTCAAATGTCAGTCATGTGGCTACATGACTTTTTTTCTTCATCACCTCTGTTTACATACAAAGGGATATTGGTTTTGAAAGAGTTTGAATGTGCGGTCTGGTATTTGCATATTCAAATGATCAGTTGTGAAGTCATTGCTCAGACTGTTAACAAAACAGAAACATGATTCACTAAGTCCTAAAACTCACAGATGCTGCCACACTGTCCTTCAGTGAGAAAGAAGCACAATACAATTTAAAATGTAAAATCAACAGATAATAAAATAAAATAAAGAATGAGTGTTTTTCTAAAAAGTAAGCTTATGAAAAGAAAGAAGAGATACACTGCAGATGTACAGCAGGATTTGGAATATACAGTTCATGAGTAAATGTTTTTGAACATGTCAAATCATCACGGACGTTAACACAGTTTTGGTCTACATTTATATTACAATCAGCTAAACCAAAAAGTAGCCATCTCCTGCACCATGTCACCCTCCCATACAACAGATCAGGTCAAAATAAACTAATACACATAATCTGAGTTTGAATCACACTTTTCTGTCAAGTTGTTGGTGGATATTTTCATTTTTTTTTAAAGTTTATGTGTATGGATTAACAAACAAGATACAATGTGTTAATATGTAAGATTTAGGTTACATCCACTACTTTTTGTTTGAAAACAGCATTTTAAAAAGAAAATGATCTCTGTGCACACAAGTGTTTTATCACCGTTTCAGAAATAATCTCCGTCCATACTACACGCCTGGAAACACATATCACGTGTACTGGGCATGCACATGCTGGTGTAAACAGGAAGCAGATTGTCTACTCTGTGGTTGGTTGATTAGTTGCAGAAAATACTATAAATGAAGAACAGTAATAGAGAAAAGTAAGAGCAACGGACCAACGACCAGGTGGAACTGTTTTGTAATTCGTTATCCATGTTGAATTAACTGCTTGTAGTCAAGGCTGGTGTCGTTTGTTTTCGTCTGGGAAAGGGTCACTTGATAGGGACATGACGAATCAGGTAAGGACACGTCATGGCTGACCCAATCAGGAAGCGAACGTGGGTGTCTGCGTCACGATTTTAGAACATCTCCATTTTTGTCCATCCTCACAAAAATGCAATCCTGGAGTTTTCAAACTAAAACCGGGTCAGCAGCGTTTTAAAAGGTCTCAGTTTTAGGGGTTATCAAACGCCGGAGTAGTGTGGACTCTAGGTGTAAACATAGCAAAAGTTAAGCGTTTTAAAACAACAACGTAGTAGTCTGGATATAGCCTTAGTGTGCTGGTAGGTGTAGTTTTGAACTTTTGAGATAGCCAGGCTAGCTAGTTCCCCTTGCTTGTAGCCTTTATGCTAAGATAGGCTAATTGCCTTCTGGCTCCAGCTCCTGTTGTGTTGCAGTTTCCCAGCTCTATAAATGTAGAGGAGGGGTGGGATGAATCCAGTAACCAAAGCAAGTAGTTGGCAATGCAGAACAGTTTAGAACTGTTCTTTTTTGATGAATGAACAAGCAAAATTATTGAAATGACATAGATAGGGTAGATGGGAGAGAGCTGCAGATACAACAGTGATTATAATGATTCTGAAAGCCTTCAGTTTTGCACTTTTCATCCCATTGATCTCCCGGTCCAGGTCTTACAAGTGCGTGAAGTGTCTCACCACAACGAAAGAGCTGCACCAGAAACCAGGTAAAAGTCATGCCAAAATTCACATAGTAAATGGCTGGAGATGGTACCCATGTAGTGATTATACAACACACCAGCACTGTCAGCCAAGAAATTATAGTTCCAGCTAGTCTGTATCCCAAAAGCTTGTACTTAAGGAATGTCACAGGATGTACGACTGCCAAATAGCGCTCAAAACAGACACAGCTCATGAACAGTGGGCACCCTGCAAATACTGTATGAATCTCAAGGAAAATCTGATAGTACACCAGAAGAAGGTAAAATTCACAGTGTTGGACACTGTAGTATGTATTGCAATTAACAATATGACGTTTGCCATACAGATGGCAACCTCACAAATAGCCTGGTTAAGAAAAAAGATTTCTGCAGCTTTATCTCCATGTCCTGCCAATATTAACCACATGACACACGTGTTGGCAGGGAGACCAAGAATGATATTGATTATGAGTGGAGCCTGGACATCTGCACAGTGGATCAGATCAGATCAGATCAGATACAATAGCCAGTAGACTGTGATTTCCATCCATCTTGCCATCTAGCTGCCCTATAAAAAGGCAGGAAGGAATAGGGAAATCAATTCCTTCAGTGACTAATAAAACTAATATAATCAGATCTTAAATCTCTGGTAAGCAAACATACTACATTTAAGCAATAATACATGGCCATTGAATTGCAGTGAACCACTGCAAGTATTGCAGGGTATAGCACAACTTTTAGAATATGATTGTGGTCTTACTATGGTTTCAATATTGACATGATTAGTTGTTTAGTCATGTCACTATGCCTTTCAAAAAGCTTTGTCTTTTCAAATCCTTGAAATAAACTCTTAACTTAACAAATGTTTTTGATCTGTGTGCATTTACAGTCATGATCAGCCTTGCCTCCAGTGTAGTGCATCAGAAAAGCTCTGATTAGTAGTTGCCTGTAAGCTGTACACAAAGGATGTGCTGGCTAGCTCGTTTTTTAAATGTTTTTATTTTTTCAAAACATAATCAGTGAATTAGAATGTGTGGGGACAAAACATCCAGATGAAAGACTAATACAGATGATGTAAATGCAGATTTGATTGCCGCTGGTTGAGTATCAAAAGGTACAGTAAGTAAGAAGATGCCATCAGTCAATCTACATCTGTTACACGAAACTCAGATTCTCAACAAGACTATGATGACTGCTAAATTACCATGAAGTTGGATGAAATCATAAACACAGAAGTTGCTGTGTTTTACTTACCAGGGCAAAATATGGATTCTTGGTTGTAACTTGGTTGCAAAAAATGGACAAACCCAGATGGTTTTTGGCAGAGAGATTAAGCACTCTCCAATCTAAATTGACATCTTACTTTTAGCATGATACTTTGGTACCAGCACAACCCTAATGTTTTCTGAAAAGATACTCCATCTGTTCTACTGGGCTTCTCAGCTGTTTGAAACTTGAGTGCGGATATAAACCCTTTTGAAAATGATATGCAAACCCACAAAAGTCCATGAACTTCAGTCGGGATTTTTTGTTTCTGATTGTTTGTCGCAGAAATTGTAGTTTTGCATAAATGCACAGGCTGATATACTCTAAATCTTTCTGCTGTGTTATTGAAACATATAAGCTGTAAATTATTCATGATGATAAGGTTGAAATTAGTGGTGATTAATGAAACATAGAATTATTATTGTCTAGCAGTAATGTTATATCATTATCTTGAATGAGCAATGATTGAGGCTGCATCAAAGATCATGCAGGTTTGCCACTAAAACTTACATGTTATGGCCACTTGATAAAAGGCAGTTTACCAGACCTTTGGAGGAACAGCAAAGCCTGGATGAACCCTGGAAAGGAGGTGCAGGTGTAGCACACATTTTTATGATGACTGTTGCTGTGTAAGGTAATCTTTTAACAAAATAACAACCATCAAGGGGGCATACATGAGGATAACTGATATTGTGATGATCAGTATTATCCTAAAAGCCTTCAGTTTTACATTGCTCATCCCCTCTCTCTGCCTGGCCCCTTCTCCTGGACCAGGCAGTTTCAGGACCAGAAGAGTAGCAACACATCAGAAAAACTTCACCACACTACACACGATGGCCTGCACCAAAATAATATAGTCAAATGCCAAACTCGTTAAAAATCTGCTGGAGCAAGAAACCAGTGTCCACAACCAGATTATCCCAGACAAGGCCAGTTTGTACTTCAGTAGCTTGAATCTCAAGAAAACCACAGGTTTAACTACTGCTAGATAGCGCTCCACACAAATCAACGCCAGAAGAAATGGACAGCCTGTGACAATGAAACCCTGGAAACCCTGGAAAAACCTTCTGGTCTTCATCAAATATGTTTTTGGAAAAATGTATGTAGCCACTCCTAAAATGTCATAGAGGCAGATGATGATTTCAAAAATTGCCTATTTAAAAGTATAGAACTCCAATGTGATCAAGTGTCTTGATATTATTAGCTGCAGGATGTAGATACTGACAGGGAGGCAGAGGATCAGGCTGACTAGATCGGGAATCACTGTTACATCGGCGTCTAAGAGGTTGTCACAGAAGGGCAGCAAGGAGGTGTTTCCGAGAGTAGTATTATTCATTCTGGAGGTCTATGGAAAGAAACATTACTTTTTAACTTGATGTTTTAAATTAATATAAATGCACATAAATGAAGACATCTGTTATGATCCATTAGTCTTTGTTTGGTTTCCTGTTTTATTTTGAAGTCTTGCCTGTCTTGTTTCCAGTGTGTTCCTGCCCTCGTGTCTCCCCTAGTCTTGATTGTTTATGGATTGGCGTCATCTGCTTGCTTTTGCACACCTGCCCCTGATTGCTTCATTAACCCTTCCCTATTTATACCGGTCCTTTTCCTTTGTGTGTATAATCTGATTTGTAATTTCAAATGCACAAAGAAAATATATCCAAAGCACTCTCCAAGTAGTTATAATGTTTATTTAGCATATACCTTTTAATTTGTGATCACTGTAAAATCAGGACAAAATATTACTGAGGTGAGAACAGACCATGAAACAAAGCCCTAGAGGTTTTGTGTGCAAATGAATCTCCACTCATGTTAAGCTATTATTCTAGATATTTTAATATTATAAAAAAATTCCATTGCCAAACCTGTAATTTGCAGGCGTTGTCGCACTCCTCTTGATTATATGTGCTTCATAGCTCACTCTTGGCAATTTGAAGAGACAAACTTGTGTGTCACTAAAGATAAGAACAAAGAATAAAGTTGGGTGCTAAATCTCTGAACCTATTACCAGACTAACCAAAATTAAGCAGCAAGCCTGCATCTCAAACATTTCTTTACTTTGGGAAGATCCCCACTGCTTGGTATCTCTCCAAACAGATGGAAGCACAAGTCACATCATCCAAAAGATTCAGTACTGATGACGTTTGCGGCCGAGGATAGATTTCGTAAAAAGCACTGAGATAGATAATGGCTAATGTAACCAATGCTGGAGGTAAATAAAGAGTTCAGATACTTGGGTTCTTACAACTTCACTAAAGTCAAAAAGAACAGGACACTTGCTACACGTACTCTTCTTCCCACCTTTCTCTCTTTTCTCCTACTCCCAACAGTATAAGCAGAATATAAATCATTCTTAACCACACCAAAAGTTATCTGGAACCTTGTACCCCAAGTGTCCTTGTGTTCAAACAGGGTGTTTTGTGCGACCAGTCTATGGCCATCTTGGATGTCCAACAAGACCTCCTCACTCAGGTTCAGGCCACCCTGATGTTTCACTTTTCTCCCAGGGTTACTGAGGCCCCTCAGCTGTGATAAGGAATTATCTGTAACATAAATAAGCTATGAAAGATGGATTAAGCCCAATTTTTACTTTTCCTTATTATGTGAAAGCGTTACAAATGCTGCCAATACCACTGTTTACCTTTGTTACCATTGGTTTGGGCATTCATGCCAGTAAAAACAAGAATGTCACTTACTGTAATATACAGTAAAACATGTTGGCAGCCATTCCAGGAGTACTACGTAAACAAGTGACTGGTGAAGAAAGTCAAACTTTTAGCAAGCCTTTGAGAGCTTTACATTTTTCTCAGGAGTCCAAAGTACCTCCAAAACACATGTGAGTATTAGATTTACAGGATGATATGAAAACCTTTCAAACACAGACACTCCTCATGTTTGGCAAAATATATTGCTGTTAAATCGTGAAGAACTATTGTACTCTTTAAAATTCAACAATCATTATCACAGTTGTGTGAATACATTTTGCATCTATTACATGGCCCATTGAAATGTCCATCAAAATGCAACTATTAATGTGAATCAGGCAAAATCTGTAACAAGCAGAGTCTGTGACGGGTTAGATTAATGTCTGAGTCTTACCAATGACGTCATTCACATATCACTGAATGTAATCCTGGTTTTGCAGAAACATATTAAAGATGGATCAATCTGTTTTTTTTAAACAAAGCATGGTATAACCTTAACATATAAGTAAAAGTTTAAAAATTTTAATACAGGGTGGATTTGAATTTGTCCGCCTGTTAAGGCTGAAAAAATCCAATAAACATCAACACACCTTTGTTTAAAGGTCACATCTCTATCAAAGTGTAAATTGTCCAAAAATGATTTGCAAAAACAATGACCCGTGACGCTTTAGTGTCCATGGTCTACAAAGGGAGTGCTAAACAATTGTTTCTCTTCCAAGAACATAATTCCCATGGCATATAGTTTCATATTTACATACTTGACATTTCTGTGAAAGTTTATGCAAGAACAGGTGGAAAGACTTCGGGAAACAAAACTTTAGATGAGCAGCACAGTGTTCACTAATATTTACTGAGCACTCACTTGTTTGGCTTAATGGATGAACAAAACCTTTGAGACTTTGAACATGATAACTTTCTCTTTTTAGGCCTCACTGATCACAGTGATAGAGGGTAGTTTTTCAGTCTTTTTGAGGTAGAGGAGAAAGTGGAAAAGAACACCGTAATAAAAAATGTAGGGGCTAAGTCTAAGAGATTAATACCCCCATAAGCATGAGAATGACTGATCACAATTTAAGGAATGCAATTAATCAGTGCAACAAGGGTTATTGAAATAATGAAATTGATAAAACTATTGTTAATCATTCATCTGTCCTCACTGCCAGAGCAGAAATGTTTCAAAGCTCTTGGAATAACAAGCCAGTAGTAAACTTGTGGAAAAAAATAAGGAAAACATAGTAATAATGAATACAACAAGAAGAGCATACTAACACATAAAAACCAATAATATACAGAACTAAAAAATATATGACACTTATTGCTTTCACAGCATACACATTTCTGTATATTTCTTTTTTATGGAATATAAACTGCATGCAAAATGATCCTAGATAAAAACTCTGTGGTTTTCCCAGTTGTTAAGGCATGGCTTTCAGATAAGGCAAGAAACACACTTTGAACAGAGCCGTGACGCCAGACAACAACAATAAGCTATGACTATGTCTGTTACTGAAACTAGTAATTATCGGAATGACACATAAATCATCTCTGTCCCTTACTATGCCTTGGTAATAATGTTGCTATTCTATTGTATTATTTACTGTCAAATGATGAATGAACATATCCCTGCTGATGTGTGAAAAGCCAATATCTGACATCTCTAGTTCGTCAAATAAAGGATTACATGCTTCTCTAAGGGAAAAGAACGTTTCTAGCCATCATGAGTTTATGAAGCACTTTGAAATCCATGGATTATAATCAACATTTCATCAAGCAATAACTAAGGCATTTTGTCATTTGACTAATTATAGATCCAAGCTTGACACTCAACAGCAAAAACTCCTCATACTGAAACAACGAACAGGTAGTTTGTCGGTTCCTTACAAAAGAACCCATGATTGTTGGATTAACGATGAGAGTTCATCTCTAGGGTTAAGATTTTAAGTTTAAAACTACTTGGTTAAGGTTAGGGAAAACCATGATCATGCTTAAAAGAACTACAGGATTAAGGTTAGGAAAAGATTATGGCCATTGCTAAAAGAAACCAAAGATGAGTGTTAGTAGAAAACAGGATGCAAACTGCAGTCTCTGGTGTCAAAGTCAACAACTTTATATGGCCAGCCATCCACCCCAACCTCCTCCCTAAGAGGTTTTGCAATACTATATGACAATAAATCCTCCACATTAAATGACTTAATATGTTGCTTGTCCCTGCCCTCCAGAATGACACATTTTCTGATCTGACAAAATATCATGGTTTGAGTTAAAATGACTTTGTTATGCCCACACAGTGCTTGCCGAAACCAGAAGGGATGGAGGGTAGACGTCATCGCCCCGGGAGCACCAATCTCTTCAGCACCCAATCTGTTCAGCTGGGCAATCTGTTAGCATTGTGATTGATTATAATTAAGGTGAATAAAACGATTGTGCCACAAAATCTACACAGTTTTCCAAAACAAGTGTTCTAAAAGCAAACCCAGAGGACTGTCAGGAAACCAGAGTGACAGTTAAAATCCTGACACAAGTAGGAAGGGCTGTTTTTATTATGTGAAACTGTTAAAGAAAGGAGAAAATAAGGAAACCGAAACAATGGAGCACGACAAGATTTAAGTGGGAACAACACATACAACTGTATTCAGTTTTACAATTCACACTGTATGCTATTCCAGTGACCCAGAACTGTCCAATCATTATCTGTGCACAGAAATATTTTTTCAGAGCTGGGAACCAAGACTAATCTATCATGTCAAATGGATGTACAGCCTTAAGCTGTTCAATAACATTTTTTTTTTGACAGTCATGTATTTTGTCTTAATGTTTACAAGGAGCTTTCCATTATTATAGTGCTCTTAGTTTACCCCAGTTTGCAAAGACGCATCATGGGTACTGTCATTCCTGCAAGGGCAATATAGCGTAACATATACACTGGAAATTCACCGAAATTCAGTGCTGTTTACATTTTATACTTTGAATATGCCTAACACAGGTGTGCTCTTTTGAGTAGTGGAACTGTACAGCTGCCATTAAATCCTTGAGTAGTTAAATGGTCTCAGACTGCCAACAGCAAAGTAGCACTAAACTGAAATGTAATTACATTGCACTTCAATAGAACAAAGACAGTATGAGAAGTAATATGCTTTTGAGAAATTTGCTTTTATTAACAATATAATCAGCAAATTGAATTAATACTTTTTTCTCAAACATAATATTGGCTTGTAACCAGCAGGACTTTCTAAATTAATGTTAGCACTTCACAAAGTAATTATATTTGATAGTCTGTAGTGTGAAGTATGCTAACAATAAAAAGGCACAATATTGTTTTTCTATAGTGATTATGAAAAACAGATATTTAATCAGTAAATGCTAAAAGAGTATTTGTGTCATCAATGACCATGCGTAACAAAGCTGACTTGGAATGGATGAAATGTTACGTTTGTAACATTACATGTAAGAATGAAATATTTTACAAATTGAAAACATGAAAAACATCAATGTATGAAGGTTAATAAAAAGAAAAACCAACATATATTTTCCTGCAGTTGTCCCAAACACCAATCAACATCTAATGAAATAATAATAAATAATACATTTAAAAATAAGGGAGAAAAATGTATGCTGACGCAGAATGTTTTATGTAATTGCCAAGATGGGGAAACAAGACACACATGCTGAGTGGGATGACTGAGAAAGCCTTTCTCTTGTGGGCAGCAAGTTTTCACTATTTTCATGATTATTATTATCATATCAGGATTTTTACACCTACGTTATTCTTTTCTTCAGACGGCACTACTAGTTTATGAGTTACATATCAGTATCCTCATTACTGTGTTCAACTTCACGTGTCAATACATTTTCAGTGTTTTTTAAATCAAATATCTCTAGATATAAACACCACCAGACCTGTTTTGTGATGACATTGCAAATGGATGCTAGAAACTTCCTCTTGTTTACACTAGAAAGAACTCATTAGTAAACCATTTTTGGTTACTCATAATGAAAGACTGCTGATGTAATGGAAGTTCTAATACCAGGCAACATACAGTTATGGCTAATAATGTAACTTACAGTCACTAGTTTCGGCAATACAATCAGCCATTATTACAGAAACTGTTAATAAACCAAATAAACCTTTTTCACAGCAGACATTTTGACTTGTCAAAGCACAGGTGTTACTGATAACTTTAATGATGGCCCTGTTCCATTTAAGTATCCCAGTAAGAAAAACCAATGAGCCAGCATGCATAATAGGGCCCCAAAACCTGCACACCAAAATGGAATGCAGCCATCATAAATGCTATTAATTACACATGCTTGTCCTGCTATGACATGTCAAAATGTCAAAATGAAAAAGGTCTATTGTGCATGCTGGTGGACTGGCAAGGCTTACTGGGACACTTACTAGAATTAAGCGATCATTAGTGTTATGAATTACACCTGTGTGTTTCCTGGAATGACAAGTATGGAATGGAATGAAGTACAAATTTCCTCTGGTAGAATAGGATTTCTTTTAGCCAGCCACTATCTGTCACACACACGCAGGTGTTTTCACTTAATCTGGCTAATTATACCTCTGCTCAGGTTGAGGTTGATGTCACCAAAATGCACTATTAAGAATATTTAAAGTGTAAGAGGTGCAATAAAATATTCAAGAGAAAAAAAAAAACAGGAGAGTGGGAGAGATGCCAACCAATCATGAGCTGTACACTCACACCACGGTCCTGTGAGGCGATCTTATCATGCAAAATAAGTTAACAGCTTTATGTTGTCTGTCTTGGCATGCAAGTTAAAGCTACCAGACCAAATGTGTATACATTATGCTTCTGTACATAAACACACACAATAGCCCAACCCCTTCGAGGCTTGAGGCTAAACAGGCATTTTTGTATATAGCTTCAGAGATGTATTTTTTCCTTCATTTTAATGCTAAAATACAGTCAATTGGCAATAATTTTTCTTTACTGCAAAAGGGGAGTTTTGTAACTATAGTTGCACTTTAACACCATGCAGTTATCTTAACTAGTGTAACAGTCCCTTGAAAAAATAGGCATGAGATGACATGTTAGCATGGCACCAACAACCATTTAAATTACAAGCAGTTAACCAGACAAACTCCAAAAACATTAACCTGGAACACCAGAAGGTACACCAGTACAGCAGGTATCACTTTAGACGGATACAGCTCTTGAAGCTCCTGTATGTCTAATGCTAATGAAAATTGTGGAGAACTGCCTACATGTTGAAGGCCTCATGCACACTATAAAACCCCACAAAAGCGCTGAAGGCAATTAAGTTAGATGGTCTCTGAAGCAGTTCGAATGGGAAGACCTCCCCTCTCTGCTCCACTTACTATCTGCCACAGGGTGTAGGCACTGGTGGGAGGACCCCGCATGAAGCGAAAGAGAGTAGGCAACAGTGAAGAAGTACTTGGTGGGTCGCGTGTAATGCTCCAGGAAAGTTTCTGAGTGGGAGAAAGTTGAGCTGTTGCCTGAAGAAACGCTCATTTCAGCAGCCATTAAAATGTTCCTCAGGTTCTGTGATCTTCAGATTTACAGGGTTCCTGGAGGCAAGATAGAGCGAGAGAACTCAACAGTCAGGGAACCCAGAGGCAAGACAACAACCAGAAAACAGTGTAATTAGACAAATCCCATTAGATGAGGATGTGTAACACTCAATGGCTGGAAAATGGTTGTAAGTGTTAGCATATTACAGCAATATCGCAGAACTGTTATCTTCCCATCTTGGATTTGTTCATTCGTCTTGTCTGACAGCTTACACTTCAACTGTTGATAATACTGGGGAAATCAGTGACACATGAGTTACAGAGAATCACCTATTTTTCTTTTTGTGACCTTTTGTCCCCCGTCCATATACTTCCCATGTTGTTTTGTTGTCTTAATAAATCTGGCTAACCTGAATCTTAATGGCCTTGCTATTATAAAAGCACTCTTATTTATCGTTCCACATGAATCAAGTTCATTCATTCAACTTCAGAGCCTCTAATGCTTCAACACCTCCCAGGAGGTGCCTGCACCACAGTTCGAGAACCACTGGATAAAGGTGACTTTCTGTGCATTTTATTTTTGGGCTGTGCTCATACATTCTCTGACCCTGTAATGTGAAACACAATGGGCAAAAGCACTGATTTTATGAAACTGAAGGTAATGTATGGAATGTACAGTTAACCTTTACTGTTTTCTCAGCGTATAAAAAGCATATTTAAAAAGAAGTATTGTTACTGCGTTGAAACCTTTGATTAACAGCATTTCTTCAGATGTTATAGTTCTATATGGACTAGACATTGCAGCGCAGAACATTGATCAGTTGAGAACAAACAACAATGTTAATAACAAAATAACAATGTTAAATAGTTTTTTTCTGTCTTACATCATTTGTGAGGTGTCTTATCAGTTTCAGGGAGGAACCGTGCAGGGAAAGTGTGCCACCTGTCAAACGATGTATTTCTCTCCTTTTTGTTCACTTCCCTGTTTGCTCCTTTGTGCCTCTGTGTTTTCCCAAAATTACCACTTTCATCTTCACAACTAGCATCTAAGAAAGCACTCATTTTGTTAGAAAGATATTACTTATTTTATTTAAAATGTAATGTCAAATAAGTATTTGTGTATTTCAGAGAGTTACAAGTGTGATACGCCTTTGATTCATCCTAGAATGACAGCTAATTGGCTCTGTACTTTTGATGTGTAGGTGAGGCATCAGGGGCACTAGTCATACCCACACACATTTACATGCACAGATACAGACACACAATGCTGCACAAAAGTGAATGTTGTATCGAGGAGAGAAAATGACTGATTGCTTAATTCTTTTTATCAGAGGAAGTTTAGAGAGAGAGAAAGCAGAAGAGCAAGAAGAGGGAGCTGTCATATTTCTTCTGCTGGTGACAGGATATAAATAGCAAGTAGGTCCTCTTAAAAGTCGAGATGAAAACATATGCTTTGTTTCCAGTGCGTAGCTGTAACGCGGCTTTGAAACCTGAAGCAGGGTGAAGACGCTCCTTCATGTCTCCCTCAGTAAGCCAGAGAATAACGAACAACGAGAAGGCTCCTCTGAAATGCCTGACCTAATATTTGACAGATAGTCAAGACATATGTATCCAGGGACTAAAAGTAGATTTAAGGGAAAGATGAGCTCATATTGTATTTTATCGTACAATTTTATTAGGTTGCTGTGTCTGAACCAGCAGTCCAAAAAGGAAACTCCTTCTTTTCTTCTTGTATTATCAGAGGAAATTCCAGCACATAATCATTTATACTGCTGTGTAATTGTGTGAAGCCTTGAAGATAAATATAACATTGTTACATAGTGGGAAATGTCATGTATACCCCACAGTGAAGACACCCATCAGTGCCCACGACATTTCAATATGAGGAACGTTAATACTTCACAAGTGATAAGTATTCCAAGCATATGTCTCATAGCTACGAAATAAGATTTCCTCATTTGCTCAGAGGTACCCAAAGGCTGATTGACAACCTATCCCAACACAGATTGTGCAGCGTATATGGTCTGTCAAAAGTAGTGGGAACCCTCTCAAAAGAAAGAGTTGGTGGTTGACATAATGATGTATTATATTCATGAGATCCACCAGAGTTTATTTATCATACTCCCTGTTGTGTAATTGACTAATCAACATCATCCAAAGTACACGGTCTTTGTTCTCTAGCTAATGCATTCTGATGGGTTCAAAGGCATGGAAAACAGAGAATGAGCAAGTGAGAGAGCAAGCATGTGAGTGAGTGAGTGTGTGTGCATCTGTGCACAATTGCATGTGTCAGGAGACCAATTACATTTCCAAGTTGTACTTCAAATGAGGCACAACGAATCACTGCCCTTCCCTGATTTGGCTCCTGCAAAAATGAGAGCAAACCTTGGCTGTATGCATGCATGAAACCACATGCATATACAAACACACACACACACGAACATGTCCTTTGCCTATAGTAACTCATCTGTTCATTTTGGAGGTCTCCATGCTGAGTTACATAAGGTATGTTCCCTGTGATGGCAGCTGCTTTGCTTAGCAGGTGAGGATGTAACAAAAATATTGATTCTGGACAAACAAATAGCTACCGACTCACTGACTGGGCAGAACTTGCAAGCAAACAGAATAAAAAA